>JBAKBP010005820.1:0-55054 GCA_037953745.1 Lithodes maja | reverse complement strand
CTGTAGGTTGTATCTGAATATTTACTGTGTCTGAATATTTACTGTAGGTTGTATCTGGATATTTAATGTATCTGAATATTTACTGTAGGTTGTATCTGGATATTTACTGTATCTGGATATTTACTGTAGGTTGTATCTGGATATTTACTCTAGGTTGTATCTGGATATTTGCTGTATCTGAATATTTACTGTATGTTGTATCTGGATATTTACTGTAGGTTGTATCTGGATATTTACTGTAGGTTATATCTGGATATTTACTGTAGGTTGTATCTGGATATTTACTGTATCTGGATATTTACTGTAGGTTGTATCTGGATATTTACTGTAGGTTGTATCTGGATATTTACTGTAGGTTGTATCTGGATATTTACTGTATCTGAATATTTACTGTAGGTTGTATCTGGATATTTACTGTAGGTTGTATCTGGATATTTACTGTATCTGAACATTTGCTGTAGGTTGTATCTGGATATTTATTGTAGGTTGTATCTGGATATTTACTGTAGGTTGAAGCTGGATATTTACTGTATCTGAATATTTACTGTAGGTTGTATCTGGATATTTACTGTAGGTTGTATCTGGATATTTACTGTATCTGAATATTTACTGTAGGTTGTATCTGGATATTTACTGTAGGTTGTATCAGGATATTTACTGTATCTGAATATTTACTGTAGGTTGTATCTGGATATTTACTGTAGGTTGTATCTGGATATTTACTGTAGGTTGTATCTGGATATTTACTGTAGGTTGTATCTGGATATTTACTGTATCTGAATATTTACTCTAGGTTGTATCTGGATATTTACTGTAGGTTGTATCTGCATATTTACTGTATCTGAATATTTACTGTAGGTTGTATCTGGATATTTACTGTAGGTTGTATCTGCATATATACTGTATCTGAATATTTACTGTAGGTTGTATCTGGATATTTACTGTAGGTTGTATCTGGATATTTACTGTATCTGAATATTTACTGTAGGTTGTATCTGGATATTTACTGTAGGTTGTATCTGGATATTTACTGTATCTGAATATTTACTGTAGGTTGTATCTGGATATTTACTGTATCTGAATATTTACTGTAGGTTGAATCTGGATATTTACTGTATCTGAATATTTACTGTAGGTTGTATCTGGATATTTACTGTATCTGAATATTTACTGTAGGTTGTATCTGGATATTGTTTAGTCTATAATTGTTTAACCCCTTCTGTACTGGCGACGTCTATTTGGTTTTATTCTCCCTATATTTAAACGATTTTGTGCAGTTTATGAAGGATCTGTGGTCTTAAAAAGTGTTAAGTGAGATAGTTCGAAGGCTGTTAATTGGTAGAGGCCCCCTTTATACTGAATAAATTCGTTTAATAGTAGCCTGTAGGTTGTATCTGGATATTTACTGTACGTTGTATCTGGATATTTACTGTAGGTTGTATCTGGATATTTACTGTAGGGTGTATCTGGATATTTACTGTAGGTTGTATCTGAATATTTACTGTAGGTTGTATCTGGATATTTACTGTAGGTTGTATCTGGATATTTAATGTAGGTTGTATCTGGATATTTACTGTATCTGAATATTTACTGTAGGTTGTATCTGGATATTTACTGTAGGTTGTATCTTGATATTTACTGTATCTCAATATTTACTGTAGGTTGTATCTGGATATTTACTGTAGGTTGTATCTGGATATTTACTGTATCTGAATATTTACTGTAGGTTGTATCTGGATATTTACTGTATCTGGATATTTACTGTTGGTTGTATCTGGATATTTACTGTATCTGAATATTTACTGTAGGTTGCATCTGGATATTTACTGTAGGTTGTATCTGGATATTTACTGTAGGTTGTATCTGGATATTTACGGTATCTGAATATTTACTGTAGGTTGTATCTGGATATTTACTGTAGGTTGTATCTGGATATTTACTGTATCTGAATATTTACTGTAGGTTGTATCTGGATATTTACTGTAGGTTGTATCTGGATATTTACTGTATCTGAATATTTACTGTAGGTTGTATCTGGATATTTACTGTAGGTTGTATCTGGATATTTACTGTAGGTTGTATCTGAATATTTACTGTGTCTGAATATTTACTGTAGGTTGTATCTGGATATTTAATGTATCTGAATATTTACTGTAGGTTGTATCTGGATATTTACTGTATCTGGATATTTACTGTAGGTTGTATCTGGATATTTACTCTAGGTTGTATCTGGATATTTGCTGTATCTGAATATTTACTGTATGTTGTATCTGGATATTTACTGTAGGTTGTATCTGGATATTTACTGTAGGTTATATCTGGATATTTACTGTAGGTTGTATCTGGATATTTACTGTAGGTTGTATCTGGATCTTTACTGTAGGTTGTATCTGAATATTTACTGTAGGTTGTATCTGGATATTTACTGTATCTGAATATTTACTGTAGGTTGTATCTGGATATTTACTATAGGTTGTATCTGGATATTTACTGTATCTGAATATTTACTGTAGGTTGTATCTGGATATTTACTGTATCTGAATATTTACTGTAGGTTGTATCTGGATATTTACTGTAGGTTGTATCTGGATATTTACTGTATCTGAATATTTACTGTAGGTTGTAACTGGATATTTATTGTAGGTTGTATCTTGATATTTACTGTAGGTTGAATCTTGATATTTACTGTATCTGAATATTTACTGTAGGTTGTATCTGGATATTTACTGTAGGTTGTATCTGGATATTTACTGTATCTGAATATTTACTGTAGGTTGTATCTGGATATTTACTGTAGGTTGTATCAGGATATTTACTGTATCTGAATATTTACTGTAGGTTGTATCTGGATATTTACTGTAGGTTGTATCTGGATATTTACTGTAGGTTGTATCAGGATATTTACTGTATCTGAATATTTACTGTAGGTTATATCTGGATATTTACTGTAGGTTGTATCTGGATATTTACTGTAGGTTGTATCTGGATATTTACTGTAGGTTGTATCTGGATATTTACTGTAGGTTGTATCTGGATATTTACTGTAGGTTGTATCTGGATATTTACTGTAGGTTGTATCTGGATATATACTGTATCTGAATATTTAATGTAGGTTGTATCTGGATATTTACTGTATCTGGATATTTACTGTAGGTTGTATCTGGATATTTACTGTAGGTTGTATCTGGATATTTACTGTATCTGAATATTTACTGTAGGTTGTATCTGGATATTTACTGTAGGTTGTATGTGGATATTTACTGTATCTGAATATATACTGTAGGTTGTATCTGGATATTTACTGTAGGTTGTATCTGGATATTTACTGTAGGATGTATCTGGATATTTACTGTATCTGAATATTTACTGTAGGTTGTATATGGATATTTACTGTAGGTTGTATCTGGATATTTACTGTAGGTTGTATCTGGATATTTACTGTAGGTTGCATCTGGATATTTACTGTATCTGAATATTTACTGTAGGTTGTATCTGGATATTTACTGTAGGTTGTATCTGGATATTTACTGTAGGTTGTATCTGGATATTTACTGTAGGTTGTATCTGGATATTTACTGTAGGTTGTATCTGGATATTTACTGTATCTGAATATTTACTGTAGGCTGTATCTGGATATTTACTGTATCTGAATATTTACTGTAGGTTGTATCTGGATATTTACTGTAGGTTGTATCTGGATATTTACTGTAGGTTATATCTGGATATTTACTGTATCTGAATATTTACTCTAGGTTGTATCTGGATATTTACTGTAGGTTGTATCTGCATATTTACTGTATCTGAATATTTACTGTAGGTTGTATCTGGATATTTACTATAGGTTGTATCTGCATATATACTGTATCTGAATATTTACTGTAGGTTGTATCTGGATATTTACTGTTGGTTGTATCTGGATATTTACTGTATCTGAATATTTACTGTAGGTTGTATCTGGATATTTACTGTAGGTTGTATCTGGATATTTACTGTATCTGAATATTTACTGTAGGTTGTATCTGGATATTTACTGTATCTGAATATTTACTGTAGGTTGAATCTGGATATTTACTGTATCTGAATATTTACTGTAGGTTGTATCTGGATATTTACTGTATCTGAATATTTACTGTAGGTTGTATCTGGATATTGTTTAGTCTATAATTGTTTAACCCCTTCTGTACTGGCGACGTCTATTTGGTTTTATTCTCCCTATATTTAAACGATTTTGTGCAGTTTATGAAGGATCTGTGGTCTTAAAAAGTGTTAAGTGAGATAGTTCGAAGGCTGTTAATTGGTAGAGGCCCCCTTTATACTGAATAAATTCGTTTAATAGTAGCCTGTAGGTTGTATCTGGATATTTACTGTACGTTGTATCTGGATATTTACTGTAGGCTGTATCTGGATATTTACTGTAGGGTGTATCTGGATATTTACTGTAGGTTGTATCTGAATATTTACTGTAGGTTGTATCTGGATATTTACTGTAGGTTGTATCTGGATATTTAATGTAGGTTGTATCTGGATATTTACTGTATCTGAATATTTACTGTAGGTTGTATCTGGATATTTACTGTAGGTTGTATCTTGATATTTACTGTATCTCAATATTTACTGTAGGTTGTATCTGGATATTTACTGTAGGTTGTATCTGGATATTTACTGTAGGTTGTATCTGGATATTTACTGTAGGTTGTATCTGGATATTTACTGTATCTGAATATTTACTGTAGGTTGTATCTGGAAATATACTGTATCTGGATATTTACTGTTGGTTGTATCTGGATATTTACTGTATCTGAATATTTACTGTAGGTTGCATCTGGATATTTACTGTAGGTTGTATCTGGATATTTACTGTAGGTTGTATCTGGATATTTACGGTATCTGAATATTTACTGTAGGTTGTATCTGGATATTTACTGTAGGTTGTATCTGGATATTTACTGTATCTGAATATTTACTGTAGGTTGTATCTGGATATTTACTGTAGGTTGTATCTGGATATTTACTGTATCTGAATATTTACTGTAGGTTGTATCTGGATATTTACTGTAGGTTGTATCTGGATATTTACTGTAGGTTGTATCTGAATATTTACTGTGTCTGAATATTTACTGTAGGTTGTATCTGGATATTTAATGTATCTGAATATTTACTGTAGGTTGTATCTGGATATTTACTGTATCTGGATATTTACTGTATGTTGTATCTGGATATTTACTGTAGGTTGTATCTGGATATTTACTGTAGGTTGTATCTGGATATTTGCTGTATCTGAATATTTACTGTATGTTGTATCTGGATATTTACTGTAGGTTGTATCTGGATATTTACTGTAGGTTATATCTGGATATTTACTGTAGGTTGTATCTGGATATTTACTGTAGGTTGTATCTGGATCTTTACTGTAGGTTGTATCTGAATATTTACTGTAGGTTGTATCTGGATATTTACTGTATCTGAATATTTACTGTAGGTTGTATCTGGATATTTACTGTAGGTTGTATCTGGATATTTACTGTATCTGAATATTTACTGTAGGTTGTATCTGGATATTTACTGTAGGTTGTATCTGGATATTTACTGTATCTGAATATTTACTGTAGGTTGTATCTGGATATTTACTGTAGGTTGTATCTGGATATTTACTGTATCTGAATATTTACTGTAGGTTGTAACTGGATATTTACTGTAGGTTGAATCTGGATATTTACTGTATCTTAATATTTACTGTAGGTTGTATCTGGATATTTACTGTATCTGAATATTTACTGTTGGTTGTATCTGGATATTTACTGTATCTGGATATTTACTGTAGGTTGTATCAGGATATTTACTGTAGGTTGTATCTGGATATTTACTGTATCTGAATATTTACTGTAGGTTGTATCTGGATATTTACTGTATCTGGATATTTACTGTAGGTTGTATCAGGATATTTACTGTAGGTTGTATCTGGATATTTACTGTAGGTTGTATCTGGATATTTACTGTAGGTTGTATCTGGATATTTACTGTAGGTTGTATCTGGATATTTACTGTAGGTTGTATCTGGATATTTACTGTATCTGAATATTTACTGTAGGTTGTATCTGGATATTTACTGTATCTGAATATTTACTGTAGGTTGTATCTGGATATTTACTGTATCTGAATATTTACTGTTGGTTGTATCTGGATATTTACTGTATCTGAATATTTACTGTAGGTTGTATCTGGATATTTACTGTATCTGAATATTTACTGTAGGTTGTATCTGGATATTTACTGTATCTGGATATTTACTGTAGGTTGTATCTGGATATTTACTGTATCTGAATATTTACTGTAGGTTGTATCTGGATATTTACTGTATCTGAATATTTACTGTAGGTTGTATCTGGATATTTACTGTATCTGAATATTTACTGTAGATTGTATCTGGATATTTACTGTATCTGAATATTTACTGTAGGTTGTATCTGGATATTTACTGTAGGTTGTATCTGGATATTTACTGTAGGTTGTATCTGGATATTTACTGTATCTGAATATTTAGTGTAGGTTGTATCTGGATATTTACTGTATCTGAATATTTACTGTAGGTTGTATCTGGATATTTACTGTAGGTTGTATCTGGATATTGTTTAGTCTATAATTGTTTAACGTTTTCTGTATTGGCGACGTCTATTTGATTTTATTCTCCCTATATTTAAACGATTTTGTGCAGTTTATGAAGGATCTGTGGTCTTAAAAATTGTTAAGTGAGATAGTTCGAAGCCTGTTAATTGGTAGAGGCCCCCTTTATACTGAATAAAATCGTCTAATAGTAGCCAGAATATAGTTACAAACACGTCGCTGGTACAGGAGGCGTTAACAAGTGTTCCTAACATTTTGATATTTAGGTATGCCTGGAAACATGGTGGGCGGGATAGTGGTGGCTCCGCTGCGGGTCTGCCTGCGTAAGTCAGAGCCTCTCCAAGGGATCTGGGATCTGGGAATTTTTTGCTGTGGACCCCAAATGGTCCAGGGTATTTCTCCTGGGCGACCGAGATGTGTGTGATTTTTTGTTTTGTTTTGTTTTTCTATGCCCCTATTCGGGCTCTGTCTTTAGTCAGCCACTCCCAGAAAGAAAAAAACAAAAAAGAAGACTGGGGTAAGTGCCTCAGCATATACATACATACATACATGTATATGTATGCATGTATGTATATACTCAGGCCCAATCCCCACTTTTCCTTTTGGGGGTCGGCGGGGGGGGGCGACTCAAGAAAGAGCCCGAATAGGGGCAACATAACAGAAAACTATTAACACACAAAAACAAAATACAAATTCACACATATCTAGGTCATCCAGGAGAAGACCCAGAGACCAGCTTTGCGCAGTGGCAGTATCGTAACCAATGAGGTTTAGTTTTCCGAGTGACGTATCTGCTACTGCTGAAGGCCCAAAACACGGTTAAAGTTTCCACATTTCATCTTTGCCTAGTACTTACGACACCTCGGTTGGGTTACCTTCTTAGGAAGGTAATCAAGTCGTACCCCACCTGCTCGTGGTGACCTCACAAACACCCATTTCTATTTATTTTTTCCATATATTCTTTTTTCAAGAGAGGGTGACACAAACGGGGGCGGCGCTACCTTGGTTTATCCCAGGTAGTAGTTTAATTTTACTGTAATTTTATTAAGTGTTTTGTGTATTTTTAATTGTAGGCTACATAAATATAAACAATGGCCGGCCAAGGCAAACGGAGGCAGAGTTTATTGGGAGATGAAGAGAGCTATGAATTTGAGGGATTTCTGGCAGAGGGTAATGAAGTGGAGGATCAATTGACTGTAATGAAGAGACAGATGATGAGTCTGTTAAGATGGAAGGGAGTTATGGAGAATTGAAGGAGATTATATAGGTATGAAGGTGGAGTCACTGACAGAAATATGTGGAGCCAGTTCAGTAGCAACTGCAGATGGGCCATTAATTTGGGGAGGTGTGGCGGAGTGGTCTTGCCACTGGCCTGGTAATCCAAAGGTCCCGGGTTCAAATCCCGATGTACCAATGGGAAGATATTATTGGGATGGAATTTGTGCTGTACCTAGTATCAGTGCATTACCACAAAACCCACCGAAACGCTAAACAAATACCCTCATTGTTCCCTGATTAAATAGCACTGTATGAATATCCCCATATTCAAAATATGCTATAGGGGTGCAATGCCTGGTGAGTTATCTGCTCAACAGGTGGCGTTGTGTGTCTGTGTAAAAGTGAGAGACAGTGAAGAGTGGGAAAGAGGTGGCTTCAGAGATGGGGTCGCTTCGGGCCATGAGTGAGCACCGTGCCTCATGTGAAGGCAAGATGGCAGGTGCTCGTTGTACTCTACGTGCTTCACATGTCTCACTCCCTAGACTGGAACAAGACCTCACAGGCTTCACTGCTCATTGTATAGCTGTGAATGTCCAGGCTCTCAGCCTATGCCCGAGAGGGAGTAAGTTGGAATATATAAAAACAAAAAAAACAAAAAAATTGCTGACCTAGATGCTGTGATAAGGAAAGTAGACAAGCTGGAGGCAGAGAACATGGCACTCAAGGAGCAGCTAAAGGAGTATGAGGGCCATTTAAGTGAGAAAGTAAAGGGAGTAATAAGGGAGGATACAAATTAGTGGACAAGGGTGGGGAATGCTAAGGTAGAGGCATTGGAAGAAATCATGAAGGAGCAGGTGGAAGAGAGAGAAAAAGAGAAAAGAGAGTTTGAGAAGAATGTAGTGCAGGTTTTGAAGAGCAAGAAGGTAGTGAGGAAAACAGTAGATAGAGGTAAAAGCATAATAATTTTTGGAGACATTGAAGAACATTTAGCAGATATGAGGGAAAGAAGGGGAAGGGATGAGGACCCAGTAAAGAAAATATTGGAGTGTCTAGACGAAGGCTG
The DNA here is from genome assembly GCA_037953745.1 of Lithodes maja. Taxonomy (NCBI): domain Eukaryota; kingdom Metazoa; phylum Arthropoda; class Malacostraca; order Decapoda; family Lithodidae; genus Lithodes; species Lithodes maja. Next base: position 46,152 of record JBAKBP010005820.1, on the reverse strand, counting down.
TGATTGGGGGAAAGAACTGGACGAAGTAAGACGGCTAGGAAGATATAAAAAGGGTGAGATGAGACCGATAAAAGCAGAGTTTAAATCTAGGACAGTGGTTGAAGCATTAACCAATGTAAGCTGGAGGCTAAATAGTTGTACTGAAATGAAACATATTAGGGTGAAAAAGGACTTAAGCATAGAAGAAAGGGAAAAGTTAAGAGAAGTTCAAGCGAGGGCTGATGATGAAAATCGAAAATTGTCAGATGAGGAGAAAAGGATTTTTTTTTTGGAGAGTAAAGGAAGGGAAACTAAAGAAGTGGTACACTCAGAGTCAGAAAGAAGGGAAAATACGAGGAAAAATGAACAAGGAGACAGTGAGTCAGGTAGTGGATCAAATCGAGGACAAAGAGATAGAGAGGGAGGAGCAGGAGATAGTGGAGGGGGGGAGGGAGGAGAATAGAACTAGCAGGGAATGTGGAGTTAGGTCAGGGAAGGGATGGAGGAGGAGGTGAACCTAATAGGAGGCAGAGAGGGAAGAGAAACAAGGACGAGGATTCCAATATACTGTGCTACTACACTAATATAGATGGAATAAACAGTAAAAAGGTAGAGTTAGATGATATATTAAGAAAGGCTCAACCACAGATAGTCTGTTTGACGGAGACAAAGCTGAACCAGGACTTTGACAGCAATATAGTGTTTAGTGAAGGATATATTATATGGAGATATGATAGAAAGAGAAAAAGGGGAGGTGGAGTGGCAGTATTAGTTAAGAACCCTATGACAGCAAAGCAAGTGGAGTTAAATAATGACAAGGCAGAAATAATGGCAGTTGAACTCAATGATATAGAAGGAAAAAAGCTACACATAGCAGTAGTTTACATGCCACCAAAGACCAGAGCATGGAGGGAGTTAGAGTTTGAGGAGATGGTCGAGGATATGATTCAGTCGTTGAGAAGATTGCTTTTAAGAAAGAATAGATTGATCTTGGTGGGAGATTTCAACTGTGGTGAGGTTAATTGGGAATCGGGAGATGCAGGGCCAAATCAGAAATCTTGGGGAAGTCGGCTATTAGAGTTGGTTACGAATAATGTAATTGCACAACATGTGAAGGAGAATACTAGAATGAGGGGTAATAACGAACCTTCTAAACTCGATCTGATTTTTACAAAAGATCCTCACGAAATTAGTGATATAAACTATCTATGTCCTGTAGGCAAAAGTGATCACCTATTACTGAAATGGAAGTTGATCTCGAGTAATGCCAATAGATTAGACAATAGCTATATAAATGACAGACTAAATTATAGTAAAGCTGATTATGTATCCTTGAAAAGATATTTAGAGGGAGTAGATTGGGATCTTATTTTGAAGGAACAAGATGTACAAAGAAAATATAGTAGGTTCCTCGAAATTTATAGAGAAGGAACCAATCTGTTTGTCCCAAGATACAAAACTGGAAATTTTACTAAGCAGAAAGAATGGTTTAATTTGAAATGCAAAAGAGCTCTGGGTAGGCGTGATGCAGCTTGGGCTAGATTAACCCTTGTTTAGCGGGGCCCGACTTAAGTCTGTATCGAATAAATTGGACTATGTGGCGGGGCCCGACTTAAGTCCGTGGGCGTATTCCCGCCCGAATTTAGGTGGAAAGCGAAACCTGGTGGTCAGGCGGTGTACTACAAGGTCCCACCCACTCATCCCCACTGCGTGACCATGACTCAGTAACCCTCAAGCAGCCGTGATGGAAAGTCAAGATTTGTCCATGTCCGATTCGGTGGCCGCCACCCCTAGTGCGTCGCGCCACCCTACTCATCACGCCCCGCTCACCACCCAGGACCTAGATATCATGCTGAACTCTTCAGAACTTTCTAATAGGCTGTTGAATGACACCATGGAAGGTCTGGGTGATAGTTTTGATAGTGAGAATGACTCGGAAGACGAAAATATGCTGATCATAGGCTTTCACCACAAGCATAATTTGCGTGTCGCAAATGTTGTGGTTGATGCTGCACAGGACGTTGAGCAAAATGGAGACGTTCCTGACGAAGAACATACTGGTGTGGGTGTTGGTAAGTACAATTTACATTTTATAATTGCTTGAAAGTTTGATTGCAAGCATTTTATAGCGTATTATTTCAGGCGTTCGGTAAATTTCTCACAATAACCAGGGTGTACGGTACATTTCTCACGATAATACAAGCAGCAACGAAGCTTGGCGAAGATTGTGGTCTAAAATATACCTTTTTATAATTGCATGTGACCTTGTAATTGCTTGAAAGTTTGATTGCAAGCATTTTATAGCGTATTATTTCAGGCGTTCGATACATTTCTCACGCTAACCAGGGTGTACGGTACATTTCTCACGATAATACAAGCAACAACGAAGCTTGGCGAAGATTTTGGGCTACAATATACCTTTTTATAATTGCATGTGACCTTGAAATTGATTGAGAGTTTGATTGCAAGCATTTTATTTGCGTATTATTTCAGGCGTTCGGTACATTTCTTACGGTAATACAAACAACGAAAGATTGAATATTTGTGCTTGGCATTATATGATTGTGGGAAATATAATTATGTACCGTATATATTATTTTATCATATATGTGATACATATGTAAAATAGTTATAGTATCACGACACTGTCTCTCTCTCTCTCTCTCTCTCTCTCTCTCTCTCTCTCTCTCTCTCTCTCTCTCTGTCTCTTCCTCTCTGGGTCTACCTATACATTTATAATTGCATGTGACCTTGAAATTGCTTGAAAGTTTGGTTGCAAGCATTTTATAGCGTATTCTTTCAGGCGTTCGGTACATTTCTCACGATAACCAGGGTGTACGGTACATTTCTCACGACAATACAAGCAACAACGAAGCTTGGCGAAGATTGTGGTCTATAATATATATTTTTATAATTGCATGTGACCTTGAAATTGATTGAGAGTTTGATTGCAAGCATTTTATTTGCGTATTATTTCAGGCGTTCGGTATATTTCTTACGGTAATACAAACAACGAAAGATTGAATATTTGTGCTTGGCATTATATGATTGTGGGGAACATATGTACCGTATATATTATTTTATCATATATATGATACATATGTAAAATAGTTATATTATCACGACACTCTCTCTCTCTCTCTCACTCTCTTTGTCTGATATAGGCTAGGGCACTCCCTAACTAATCTTCCTCCCCATAGTGGGGTGCCGATCATGGGTAAATTTCCCTTTTCAGTTAAAATTGATGCTAAAGTTTGCTTTTCGGTACCAATTTAAAGCTAAGGGTCTCTAGAACAATATTGGTCCGAGTGTACAAGGATTATACCCAATTCGGAGTCTGGAGGGCGTGGGGGGTTGGTGGGGGGTGTTTTGACCACCCGCGGGTATACGCAAAATATGAAAACTGCTATAACTCGTGAACGTAGTATCCAATCTGAACATGTGAGGTACCTATGGCTTCAAGAGGATGAGTAGCAACTTCTTATCCGACCATATTGTCCATACAAGCAAACAATTTGCCGAGATCGGTGTATATCCATAGCACAAAGATATATGTTTTTGATATTTTTCAGTGATACTTGGACACAATTACAAAATAATACTGAATTGTTTTATTTATCATTACATGGTCAAACACAGGTAGCACTTGGTGAACATAGGCTTGCAAATCTGCTTGAACAACTGCTTAAACACCACATTTAATGACCATTACCATTTACCATTAAGCCATCATAAATTGATAATCAGAAAATTAGATTCGCGTCGGACAGAAACAACAGATAAAACAGATTGTACAGACTGGATCTCGACCAATAAGAATAACTACACTTCATCTCATCTTAGACTATATGTAGAATCTACACGTAAGTTCAGGTTACATAGTATTTTCAGCACCAAAATACAGAACATCTTAAAGATTTACAAACTTAATCTCATTCATAAACAGACCTTTTTAAAACTAGAAATATAGACGACACAAGTACATAATTCTTGAATAAAACAAGTAGACTCGACTAGAGTTCCATCATTATAAATGTGACTGACAAGTAGCTGATCAAACTAAATTACACGTGAACCAAAAACAGGCTATTCAAACTAGACTAGAACACTTCAAATAAAAACTATTGAAATCACAACAATGAAAAGATACAACCTAAACTACATTCAAATTGTGTATCCAGAAGCTAAATGCTTCTTAAAAAAATTAAAAGAAAACACATTCTGGATATAAGTACGGTTACGATTACGGGCTAAAAGCATGTACATAATTGACAAGAAAATAATGCAAGCTAAGGACTTAATTTGTGTGAACAGGATGGCCTTAGGCATTGAAAACTGGACAACGTTCTGAACCAGCTATTTGTCACATTTGCACTTGTACAGATGTGTGCATTTTAAATTTGCTTTTTTATACTTGCACGATGAGCAGGCATGTGCGCACGTGCATTTCACATCGAGGTTGAATACCTCCTTGGCGAGTGGCAGTGTGGTCCAAATGGGAAGCAGCTTGCCGTCCTTCTCCATCCATCCATGATTAACAGGGTTCTCGACAGGCATCATGGGTTCGTGGGCTGTAGTCCAGACGCTCGCTTGGAAGACACTCCTTTTGAGATGTTGGTCCAAAGCATCACTCGTTGGGGGGATTCTCTCTACATCCCTAGTCCTCTGCGAGAACACCCTCATGCGGACGAAATCAATGTCGGTCTCGTCGGTTGACTCATTGGAGTATAGCTTACAAACAAAATTCCTGGCCACGTCCTTCAGCTTTGGTGATATTTGGAACGGTGTGTCAGTGATTGTCGCAAATTCGTCCATCAGGGATGGTACGTCATCCTTCAACTTGCAACAGAATCGCTTTCCCTTGAACTTGAATGATGACGTGCTGTCTGAGCCAGTGAATGCGTGGAAGAGGGGTGTGACGCCTCCCAGCGTTAGCAGAATGGTTGCGTGGGGCAATGCAGCTCGCTAGCGCTCGCCAGGATGGTGGGATAGCTACAGTTGTCCTAGAATGATCTGCTTTATTTCATTAGTGTCGTGTTGCCACAGACAGTCTAGAAGTGGTCTTTGTTTTGGTCTGTGGCCGCGCCTTATATTTTATATTCGCTATAATATAAATGTTGCTTGTGTGGGAGGCGAGCGAGAGAGTGTGAAGGAGTACACCCAGCAGCGTGGTGAGCTATGACGCGGCTCGCTTGGGCGCTGACGGCGTTGGCGGCCGGGTGGTCAACTAGTCCCTTCCCGTCGCTGCCTCGTGTTCTTTACCAGCTCAGAGCTTGCCTGACACACGTATCGCCTACATCCTTTGCAATTCTGTCCCCCATACTCGCTACTTTGCATACTATTTCTCTCTCTCGACTTCTCCTTTCTCATTCTCTAATCTTTATTAAACTCAACATCCCTTCTGGTTTCAGCATAGACGTTCACCGTCGACCAGTCGTATTGTACGCGAAGCTCTCAGATATTTCCATGTATTAGGTTAAGGAGGTATTATGCTTTATTGATGTTTAGAGAGACGGACTTTTCCGTATGTGTCCTCTCTCGGGAAGGTTGTAGACCGGTATATGTCTCCCTTGCAAGGTGTTGAGTGATTCTTCTTGGTTATCTAAAGCTAGACTAGGGGTAAGGTTACTGTGTCGTTGTCTCCGATGTGTGCAGTGTTAGTAAAGCTCTGCACGACATCGACAGGTACTGTGGGAGCCTAAGATGTCTTTGGGTTGGTTTACTTTGCGAGCACAGCGCTGTGGTGTGAGAGGGCCATAGCCTATCCCTCACAACATAGTGCTGCCTCTTTTTGTTGACTTCTGAGGGATCGCCAGGATAGAGCTAGGTACTAGAGACCTAGATTTATCAAGAGAGCATCCCCGTCATATAACGTAATCTTCATTATACTACCCTTGGACAACGTTAGGCTACGAGCCGCATGCTCGCCCATTGTTGCCCTGCCTTTATACCCCAGCTAGACTTTATTAACTGAGCAGACACTGGTTAGAGATAAGCCCCATTATTATATGTATGCAGCATTATTATTTACTGCACTTTTGAGCCGAGGTTGTTGTTGAGTTGCACAACCCGAGTAGGCTGTTGCGTTGTGTCACAAAGCATTTCTTTAGTTGTCGAGCATTACTACCTTTGCGCAGTCTTTATTATTCGCCTGCCTATTATTACTATATGTCCTAGCATTTATTGTGACCCGTATTCTGCATTATAATTGTTCAAGATTCTTTACGAACATCTTCCCAGCATCAGACTTATTTCAGAAGTTTCCAGTTGATGTTGCAGGACTAGCATTGCACTTTCTTTAATACAGGAGTGCCAGTTATTTGAGTATCTACCGTAACGTTAATTAATCACGTTAACTATTGTGACGCATGTCGAGTGTGAGCATGCTGTACAGAACGCCCAGTCATGCCCCACTCTCGCTAGGATCGTCAGGGCAGGAACTTTGGCTGTAGTCTGTGTAGAGTTTCCTAACTTAGTTCATGTGAGCCGTTGTACTATAAGTATTATGAATATGTATTTTGTTTTCATCTGAGTCAACGAGTTCTATTTGATATCATTAGTTATAAGTATTGTGTATAAAACTTATTTGTAATGATGAGAGGAGAGAGAGAGATTACGTAACGGGGGTCAGTGAGTGCGCCATGCGGGAGGTGGGCCTAACTCACTAGCACTCCCCTCCTCCCTCCTCCCCCTCAGTGCGTGGGAAAGCCTTTGTCAATCCCAGATTGAGAGAGATAAGTTACGTAATGATTGTCAGTGGGCGTCCTTAGTTGTTACGATATGCTCACTAGAGGGCCGAGTATAAAAAGGGAAGTCTCGCCACATTTTCTTCAGAACTCATTAGGCAGAGCGACTTCTCATTTCCCTTGCTACTATATATATTCTTCTGACTGATGTGAACTTTCTCTACCCTACCGTACATTCTATCTCCTCTTTTCAAATACCCTTTTTAACTTAAATGATCCCGTTGGTGCAGAGTTAGTCAGCCAACGTATTATCGCTTGAGTTCTCACGAGATATATGCCTAGTAGATAGCCTATTTTGGAAGGGATAATTTAGACTAGGATTGATTAATGTTTGTTGCACTCGTATATGCATTTCCCTGTGTATTATTATTATTGATCCTGTTTTCTGCTGGTCTAGGTAATGCTAGACTGGGATAAGGCTACTGGTGTTGTGATTCCCGATGTGTACTAGGTTTTGTTGAACCTGTACAATCGCAACGGAGACGTGGGAAGCCTAGGTGGTCTTTCTGACTTTGTACCTTGTGAGGTTAGCACTGTGTTGCGAGTGAGGGCTTTTGCCTCTGCCACCCAACACTGTGCTATCTCGGTTGCTTTGACTTTGAGAGGATCGCCAGGAGAGAACCAGATACTAGCGATCTGGATCTCTCAAGAGAGCATCCCGTCAATTAACGTAATTTGGCCGCACAGCCTTAAGGACCTCGCTAGGCTACGAGCCGCTTGCTCAGCCATTGTTTCCTAGCCTACTACATCCCAGCTAGACTTTGCTCGATCAGCAGATACAGAATAGTATTGAAGCTTTCCTTATGTATACTATTGTTTAAGCACTATTGATTTCATGTGTTGCACGCTTAAGCTACTTTAGTGATTAGTGGCCCACGAGCACAATCCGAGTAGGCTATTGCCGGTGCATTGGCGGAGTACTTCTTTTTAATGTTTGCCATTTACTATTGCATATTCTTATAATTCTTCTTATGTCAATTTAAACCTTTAATGCTATGTAATTGTCAGTGTGTTGCTTATGTGAATAGCTGTTCAAAATCCGATACGTACTTCTTATGAGCATCCGAGAAGCATCTAACTTTATCAGAAGATTCCTTGCTCGATGCTCAAGGACTATTGATTAACGTAACGTAATAGTGCCGATCCGAAGTAGAGGGTGGAGGACTTCTTAAGTTCTTAGTCAAGGGTGGATTACTTCGGCTTCGGCCAACACTATTCTTTGGTGTTGTTGTTTCTTACTTCTTTGTTTGATTGTTGACCAGACTAGATAATTCCTATCTCTTTATTAGTCTGTTGTGAAACACTAGTACCGAGTTCTTATATACCCCGTTATAGCAGATCGAACTCTGGAGGGTATTGGTGTTTTTTGTTCGGCTGGCAGTACTCAGGGTTTGGGATCGTGTGTTTCCGTTGTGGCAGCGAGCCGTACTCGAGTCCTGATTGGGAGCCCTGGTGTACCTGAGTGCTAATAAAGAATAATAAAGGTACAAAAATAATACTTGCGTTAATATACAGACCTCCAGCTCAATCAGTGCAAACTGACCGAGAAATTTACGAACAAATTGCAGATGTAAGTAACTCACAAGATACCGTAATTTTTGGCGACTTTAATTTACCTGTGACCAAGTGGGGCGATACTCTTACTTCACACTCCGGACATGACTTGTATACGAACTTGCAAGAGAGTTCGCTTTATCAATTTGTTCGAACGCCGACCCGTGGTAATAACGTTCTTGACATTGTACTTGCAACAAAAGAAGAATTGATAGAGAATTTGAATGTTGGTGATGAATTCAGTAACAGCGACCATCGTACGATAACTTTCACTTTAAAGTTTACTAGTAACGAACCAAATAGTAGCATCGAAAAAGTCCCTAATTTCAAGAAAGCAAACTTCCATAAACTTAGAGCTATGTTTAAAGAAACTGACTGGAGCTTTTTAATTAACAATAACGACATAAATACATCTTGGAAGTTATTCGAAACCACTTACCTAAAAGCAGTGCAAGACTGCATACCATCGAAAATACGGCGTCCAGGCCATAATAATAAGCCCAAATGGTGGAATAAAGATATTTCAAACTGCCTGCTTGCTAAAAAATTTGCTAATGATAGATTAAAATCCTCACAAAATGACGAAGAACGGGTGAAATTTGTAGAGCTACGACGCAAAGCCAAAAAGTTAATTAAGCAAAGTAAAAAGACCTTAGAGTTACATATTGCGAATCAAAGTAAAACAAACCCGAAAGAATTCTATAGTTATATCAGAAAGAAAAAAGTAGTTACTTCAACTGTTGGACCGTTAGTCGATGAAAAAGGAGAATACACCAAAGACGAAGTACAAATGAGTAATGCCCTCAATACCTTCTTTGCATCAGTTTTTACAACCGAAGACCTCAGTGATATCCCTACACCATCGCCGATTCAGATTGATAATTCAGATGTTCTAAGCAATATCACCGTTACAGAGAGAGAAGTATTGAATTGTTTAGATAAACTCAAAGTAAATAAAACGCCAGGACCTGATACAATCTCGCCTAGAGTTCTAAAGGAAGCTAAGAATGAGCTCTCCAAACCACTGACATTACTATTCAATAAATCCTTGCAGTCTGGAACTATGCCTGATCAGTGGAAGCTAGCCAACGTAACACCGATATTCAAAAAAGGCAGCAAATCCCTACCCAGTAACTATCGTCCAATTAGCTTAACCTCAGTTGTATGTAAAATGCTAGAAACGGTCATACGAGACAGACTCGTAAATCACTTAGAGGAAAATAACATACTTAAAGATACTCAACACGGCTTTCGTAAAAAACGTTCCTGTTTAACAAACCTCTTAGACTTCTTCCACGATATCCTCAACCTCTACGATGAGAGTAAAGCTGTAGATATTATATACCTTGATTTTCAAAAGGCCTTTGACAAAGTTCCCCACAAACGTTTACTGCTAAAACTAAAAGCGCATGGAATACAAGACGGTGTGTTGAAATGGATAGAAAATTGGCTCAACAACAGAAAGCAAAGAGTAGTCATAAACGGTAAGGCATCTAAATGGACCAATGTAAGTAGCGGGGTACCCCAGGGATCGGTACTAGGACCAATTCTCTTTCTAATTTACATCAACGACATAGATGAGGGTCTCACCTGCACAATCTCAAAATTTGCTGACGATACAAAAATTGCAAATAGCGTACTCTCAAAAGAACAAGTTGACGATATGCAACACAATCTAGATAAATTGTCATGTTGGGCCCAAATTTGGCAAATGAGTTTCAATGCGGATAAATGTAAAGTACTACATGTCGGATACCTAAATGAGAAAGCAAACTATTCGATGAATGGCACTCAGCTTAAGAATGTAAACAGAGAAACTGATCTGGGAGTAACAATATCGAGTAACCTAAAACCGAGTCAACAATGTTCAGAAGTTGTTAAGAAGGCAAACAAAATAATTGGCTTTATAGGCAGGTCATTTGAGCATAAATCCAAAGAAGTTATCCTAACCCTTTACAATTCCTTAGTCCGCCCTCTTCTGGAATACTGCGTTCAATCCTGGTGCCCTTATTACCAAAAAGATATAAACAAGCTAGAACGAGTTCAACGTAGAGTTACCAAAATGATACCTAGCCTAAAGAACAAACCATACGAAGAGCGTCTTAGAGAATTAAATCTATTTCCTTTAACCCAGCGCAGATTAAGAGGCGACTTAATTCAAGTGTTCAAAATCATCAAAGGCATCGACAATATGAACTGTAGTAAGTACTTCACTATCGACCAATCTAATTACACACGGGGAAACGGTTGCAAAATTATTGGTAAATCTTTTAACTCGCACGAATCTAAGAATTTCTTCTTCAATCGAGTTGTCAACTTGTGGAATGGGCTTCCCCGAAATGTTATAGACTGCAGCACCGTTGATTCATTTAAATTCCGCCTAGACAAATATCTCGCATCAAACCCGCGACTGACTGCGTTTGTAAATGAATAACTTTATCCTCCCCTCAGTTACTAACCCATATGTCCCCTACTAACTTCCTAGTCCTGCCACGTTAGTGGCAGGGCAGTAGTTCCCTTTCCAATGTTCCCTTACCCACTCTAAACCACTGTTTGGACACTTGATCCTCAGTGTTTTGGAGGACAAGCAGCCTAGAAGGGTCACTAGATCTGTTGTTGCTTGATTTCCTTTGTACTCCTTTGTACTCCTTTGAGTGCCAGGTCATAACAAATGGCGACCTTGCTTAGGATTTTGTGAACAGTATAAATTTTTACAGAGTTGTACAACATTTGTTTGTTTGTATTTTAGCGTGCATATTGAAGAATATTTTTTTTGTATGGCAATTAGTAGAGCATTTAAGAGACTCCAGTTAATTTAGTAATTAGTGCTTGCATAGGAAGTTTAACACTTTTGTCTCGAGAATTGTTTTGTGGACTTCAGTATGTCGTGCCCTAGCACTGACGATGAGCGAGAGGTGCCGTTAGTAACCAGTGAGGAGGATGCTAGAGTTTTTGTGAGTAAGCGGTACCACGTGACGGAGGAGAGGCTGACTGGGATGGATGTTTATGGCTTGCACCTGATAGCCAAGGTTTTGGGCATTTCCAATGTAGTAGGGATGTACAAGGGGGAGCTGATTTCCTGGGTGTTGCGTGGGCGACATGGGGTTTCGGAGGAGAGGGCGTTTGGGGGGGTTCCTCTCCAGATCCCCTCTCACTCGACTCCCACAGTGCCGTCCACTCAGTTACCGGAGGTTAGCACTCTCCCACAGAGGGATGAGAAGTGGCAGATTGGAGTGCCCTCGGGTGGTGCACATGGTGGTTCCCCAGTTTTTGCACCCCCTCCTTCAGTAGTGGAAGCTCCCTCTCCCTGCCTGTCTCCAGATATGATATTTAGACTTGAGCTTGCTAAAATTGAGGTTAGGAAGCAGGAGATTGAGGCTGAGACCAGGAGGCAGGAGGATGAGACTAGGAGGCACGAGATTGAGGTTAGGAGGCAAGAGGATGAGACCAGGAGGCATGAGGCTGAGCTTAGGTACGACTCAGAGAAATATTGTGCTCAATTAGATTTAGATAAGACTCGTGCAGAGTCGACAGGGATTCGGATGGGCCGTGAGGGCCAAGTAAGAGAACAGTCCTTGTCCCACTTAGTCAAATTGGTGCCGGTATTTAGTGAAACTGAAGTCACAGAATTTTTTAATCGTTTTGAGAAGAAGTGTAGGGAGCATAATTGGCCTGAAGAGAAGTGGGCAGCTCTAGTCTCCTCAAGACTTACGGGTAAGGGTCTGAAGGCTTATGATGCACTGCCTTTAGAGTCTTGCATTGACTACCCAGAATTGAAGAGAGCTGTCCTACGGGCATACGAGTTGCAACCGGAAACATATCGATTGAAGTTTCGGGGTGTTACAAAGACTAGGGAGGCGACCTTTCTTGAACATGCCCGGGACTTAAAAGATGCACTTACAAACTGGACACGTTCTGAGAAAGCTGAGACGGCCGAACAGTTGACTGAGCTGTTTCTGCTCGAGCAGTTTTATAAGTGTACTGGTGCAGAAATGACTTTAACTATTAAAGAAAAGAACCCAAAAACTCTACAGGAGGCAGCTGAGATGGCTGACCTCCGGCTATCACTAATTCGTGGGTGCGGGTCTGCCCAGCGTAGTGAGGCAGGTAACAAGGGGCGTGACGTCCCACCCCCCCGAGTTAGTGATATACATTATGCAAACAAGTACAAGAGCCATGATACCAAGACTGACCACAAGATTAGCACCGTCCCATTTAAGAAGGGGCCGGGCCCTTCCCAGTACCAAGGGAAGCCCAAAGGGGAGTTGGAGTGTTATCAATGTCATAAAAAGGGGCACTTTGCAAGAGTCTGTCCTAGCAAACCACCTACAGCAGCTGTGTCTTTGGCCTGCAACATTGGTGTGTCTCCGAAGTCTTCTGAGTTTGCCCGGGGCAGTTCGTCAGAGGCTGAGGCACAGCCAATGCAGAAGCACCTGGGAGGCTCGAACCCTGCTCAGGATGCTTTTTGCGACCATAGAGGGCGGGGTTGCGTGATGTGGGCGGGGCGCAAGCATGGAGTAGAGGTCTTGCGTGATACAGGTGCTTCCCAGACTCTGATGAATAACTTGACTGGCTACCCTATAAACGCGGCTCGGGTGGTAGTGGTGCAGGGTATTAATGCAACTCGGTCATACCCGCTGGTGCGGTTGGAGTTGGAGGTGGATGGTGTGGCACGTGAATTGGATGTCGGGATTGTGGAGAAACTGCCAGTCGAGGGCGTCGACCTTCTTCTCGGCAACGACTTTGCAATGCCCGCTTCTGAGGTTCTACCCTTAGTCGTTGCCGAGAGGCCGGCCGACGTGAGTGGGGAAGAGCAAGAGTGGGTCGAGCGGTGCCAGACACAACCCATGGCGTGTGTTGTCACCCGAGCTCGGGCAGCTAAAGTGTCACAGCCTAGTCCTCCGTCTTCAGACCAGCGGGGAAACGATCAACAGGAGGAGGCTAAAGCTGGAGTTGGTTTTAAGAGTTTTGACTCGGCGGCTCTCCCGGGTGATTCAGTATTGGCACCTATGTTGGAGTCTGGAGAGGTCCTAGGACCTGTCACAGCTAGTGAGGAGGTAGGGCAGGAAGAGACTCCGAGGCAGCAACGTTACACACGGAGAGAAAAAAGGGTTGCTCAGTTTGATATTGGGGGAGGACTTGGGTTGCTTCGGAAGCATCTAGACAGGTTGGTTCCCTCAGATATTTGTAAACTGCAGTTGGAGGATCCGGAAGTTCAGAAGTGTGGTAATGGTGCTGTCGAGATCAAACACGAGGACGGGGAAGCATGTCAGGTGAACCTGTTGGAGGAGTTTGTGAGGCAACCACCTGAGCAGCCTACTGTCCCTGCGTTGGTCTGCCGCGGCCAAGGTGGAGAAGGAGAGGGGGGCAGTAGGGCACAGGTGGAGGAGAGTAGGGATTGTCATGTCTCGGCGGAGCAGTGGGCGGGGGACACGAGTCTGGTGGCTGTGGAAGCGCTAGAGCACCTGCCTGAGCAGCAGTGTGCAGCACTCCAGCACCAGCTCGGTTCATACCCCACTGGTCGTGCCGAGCCCCTGAGTCTCACAACTCGGGCGGTGCAAGATGTTCCGCGGGCAGGTCACGTGAATGTTGAAAGACCGTTAGCCTCGTTGTTTCGGTGGTTCAAGGTGGGCGACGAGGCTTTGGCATGGTTGCCAGGTCAGGGTCGACCCATGGCTGCCAAGGGTGGTGGTCAAAAGGAGGACATTGAGCAGATTGGTGAGGTTGGCTGTGGAGTGGATGTGCCCGGTCGTCACATAGCCTCCCAATGCTGCTCTAGTCTAATGCAACAGCCCTACCATAGACCGACTGTATCTGGCCAGGTCTCTAAAAGCGGTGATGCTGAGCAGGCAGATGTTGTCACAAGGAATGCGGGGGTATGCATGTACGGTATCGGCGGGGAAGCCTTAGCAATAATGAACTATGGGAGTGACTGCACAGGTGGTACTGATTGTCCCTCTCATGACCTGGCTGTTCTAGGGACGAAGGTGGAGAAGGAGGGAGACTACAGGTTAGAAGCTGCGGTCTCGGCTGGATTGTGGGAGGGCACTAGGCATGTTGTTCGTGGAGACAGTGCAAGGTAGTTGTTTACTAGGCTATGGCAGTACTTTCGCATGTTTGTTGCTTCTCCAGGCCTGATGTACGGGGTAGAATCCGACATGCAGGCTGGAGATAGTGCAAGGCTCAGTTTAATTCCCTACCGTATAAATCCTGCTCGACAGCCTATGGTGCAAGCAGAGCTGGATGTTGTGGACGGGAGTACCTACCAGTGCAATGTTATGCCTGACGGACTTAAGAATGCACTAGCAACGTTTCAGAACCTGATGAACGAAATTGAAAAGGACGATGATGGGCTGGAGCATCCTGTTAGTTTCTGCTCGGAGAAGTACAATTCGGCCCAGGGGAGCTGCTCTGTTGTCGAGGAGGAGCTGCTGGCGGTTATGCTTGCGCTGGGGCATTTTGAGGTCTATGTTCCAGCCTATGGTCCGGTCGTTGTAGTTTACCCAGATCATCACCCTCTCAAGTTCTTGGACCAGTTTCACAATCGGAATATGAGGCTGACCAGGTGGTCACTAAGGTTATTGGTATATAACCTGGACATACGCCATATTGCCGGTTGTGACAACGTGGTTGCAGATGGTCGTTCAAGGGTATATGATCCTGGGTAGATTGACAAACGGGTAGCCTCCTGCTTTAGTTTGAATAGTATTTTGCGCTTGGTGCTTGT
This sequence comes from Lithodes maja, assembly GCA_037953745.1. Taxonomy (NCBI): domain Eukaryota; kingdom Metazoa; phylum Arthropoda; class Malacostraca; order Decapoda; family Lithodidae; genus Lithodes; species Lithodes maja. Next base: position 31,146 of record JBAKBP010005820.1, on the reverse strand, counting down.
TGGCTCGCGGTTGTAGCTCAGCGTATTGGGTCGTAAAGCAGGAGTTGAGCGTTTGGTATAGAAGAAAATAGGCTGCCCTTATAGTGCAGCCGGAAAAAAACATATTAAAATATAAAAAAATCATATAAAAACTCTTTCTTTTTGATATAGATAATTGTATAAGTTTGTCATAGCCTATTGAGTTTGAGTAGTCCACGAACTATCAAACGGCTGAGCTGCTGTAAGCTCGCTCTGGGAGCATGATATTGTGTCTTTTTACTATTGTTGGGAGGAGTTGTAATATGTGAATTTTTTGTTTAATAGTGAGATGTGTTTTGGTGATAAACTCAGCTTTGTTTTAGTGCCATGCGGTCGCTGGGTGTGAGGGGCTTGATGGGGTTCTGTGTGTCAGATTTTAGCTCAGGGTTGAGCAAGTAAAATCTTGGGGGAGGTGTGACGCATGTCGAGTGTGAGCATGCTGTACAGAACGCCCAGTCATGCCCCACTCTCGCTAGGATCGTCAGGGCAGGAACTTTGGCTGTAGTCTGTGTAGAGTGTGACGCACCCAGTGTGTGGCAACGCAACCTGATTGTACTCCTTGGTACTCCACTGTACCGCCACGGTGCGGTACCGTTTACCGCTTGTACCGTGCTGGCTGCTTATATTGAGTGTGACAACGTATAACTATGTTCTTTGTATCTCTGCAAAGGTCTCGTCATGTGCTAACCAGTGGTGGGTTTTGTTTTAAGCCATGTCGAGACCTTCCATTTAATATGTAGTATCAATAGAGAAGTTGATAGATAAGACAATAGGAATTCAGAGAGAGAGAGTGAGTTAGTCTTCAGGGCGAGAGGGTAGCAGCGCGCCGCGCTGCCGGAGGGGTGGTTGCCAGACGTATGGACTGGTTGGCAGCCTTGCGCTTATAGCTAGGCGCGACAGGGTTGGTAGTCCATTGCCGCCTGCCTATGCTGCCTGGGCTGCCCATGTTGTCGTACTGCACATTGCCTGGAGGCTCGCTGTGTGCTCTATGACCAGGTTGCCTAGAACCTTTGAGATTCTAACATCCCTTGCCCTCTCTCCCAATTTCTCACGGTTGCACTCTTTCTCTCTGACGACATTACTCTCATTTCATTCTTCTCTCTATTTAAATGCATACCCTTCCCTTGAGGTCCTAAAGGAGTTTCAGCACTCACCTCTCGTATTACTCTTAGGACAAGCATATATTTACATGTATTAGATTTAAGGGGTTAATGTGAACAGCGATCTTCTTGATGAGGATAGTTGGTGAACGTTCTACATGTTCACGAGTTATATGCCCAGCTCATCATCCAATTTGTGACTAGACTAGTGCCATGTGTAAGAGCCCGACCATGCCCAGGAGTTGTCTGTAGAGAGGCGAGGACTTAGCCTTGATTTGCATACCGAGCCAGGAACGAGTGTAGTACCAGAGACTACAGCTCGCTCGTAGTGCCGGTATAGTAGAGTAACGTAATTTATCTGTCCTTGCGTTCTCTACAGTCTTTTCCTGGGTTCTCGCTTTCGGTGCTGGGACTCGTTGTTCCTGTGACTTGGCCTGCTAGCTAGAACACATGGGGATGATGAGTGGGATATATCTTTATTTTACTATGCATTGCAGCTCTCTTTAAGTTTATGTATGTAACACTTTACAATACACATTACTCACACACAAGACAACACTATTAATACTTTCATGTATCAATTAACTGCACTGTCGTTTTGCTGCTGTTTCCGGAGTTCTATTGCGTAGGGCGCATACGGACTCAGAGGGGAGACAGAGTGAGAGAAGCGAAGTAGCCTATGCGGTAGTAGGCTACCGGCGCAGTACTGTTGCCTGCAACCTTTTAGTTATTCCAAATATAGATTCATTATTACAATAAGTGACTACTGTTTATGTTCCTTCCATGTGTATTATTAGGTATCTACTGGATCATGAACATCTTGTATGCTACATGCTAGTGCATGTTAGTAGGGGACAGTTATTCTAGTGCACGCGCTTTCAAGTAGGCGTGTACATTTGTCATTTAGCATTTCACTGTCATACCTTTAGCCTGCTTCTATTCTACATTATTAGAGGCTTAATATTAACGTAGTTTCTTGAGTATTGCATTTCTTTAGTAATAACGTAACCTATAAATGTCTGAGGGAGTTTAGCCTCATAGCCTACCCCTGTTGTACACTTTCGCCGAGTTAAGGTACCTCGTTACCATAGACGATAACTCTGTAGGGCGTTGGTGCTTTTGTTGTCTGGAGCATATAGTATTTGGGACTGGAATCGAGCGTGTCGTTGTCACATAAGCCATTTCTGTCCTACGATCAAGAATCCCGAATATGTATTGCCGATCCAGCCGTAACAAGAGTTTCCTAACTTAGTTCATGTGAGCCGTTGTACTATAAGTATTATGAATATGTATTTTGTTTTCATCTGAGTCAACGAGTTCTATTTTATATCATTAGTTATAAGTATTGTGTATAAAACTTATTTGTAATGATGAGAGGAGAGAGAGAGATTACGTAACGGGGGTCAGTGAGTGCGCCATGCGGGAGGTGGGCCTAACTCACTAGCACTCCCCTCCTCCCTCCTCCCCCTCAGTGCGTGGGAAAGCCTTTGTCAATCCCAGATTGAGAGAGATAAGTTACGTAATGATTGTCAGTGGGCGGTCCTTAGTTGTTTACGATATGCTCACTAGAGGGCCGAGTATAAAAAGGGAAGTCTCGCCACATTTTCTTCAGAACTCATTAGGCAGAGCGACTTCTCATTTCCCTTGCTACTATATATATTCTTCTGACTGATGTGAACTTTCTCTACTACCGTACATTCTATCTCCTCTTTTCAAATACCCTTTTTAACTTAAATGATCCCGTTGGTGCAGAGTTAGTCAGCCAACGTATTATCGCTTGAGTTCTCACGAGATATATGCCTAGTAGATAGCCTATTTTGGAAGGGATAATTTAGACTAGGATTGATTAATGTTTGTTGCACTCGTATATGCATTTCCCTGTGTATTATTATTATTGATCCTGTTTTCTGCTGGTCTAGGTAATGCTAGACTGGGATAAGGCTACTGGTGTTGTGATTCCCGATGTGTACTAGGTTTTGTTGAACCTGTACAATCGCAACGGAGACGTGGGAAGCCTAGGTGGTCTTTCTGACTGTGTACCTTGTGAGGTTAGCACTGTGTTGCGAGTGAGGGCTTTTGCCTCTGCCACCCAACACTGTGCTATCTCGGTTGCTTTGACTTTGAGAGGATCGCCAGGAGAGAACCAGATACTAGCGATCTGGATCTCTCAAGAGAGCATCCCGTCAATTAACGTAATTTGGCCGCACAGCCTTAAGGACCTCGCTAGGCTACGAGCCGCTTGCTCAGCCATTGTTTCCTAGCCTACTACATCCCAGCTAGACTTTGCTCGATCAGCAGATACAGAATAGTATTGAAGCTTTCCTTATGTATACTATTGTTTAAGCACTATTGATTTCATGTGTTGCACGCTTAAGCTACTTTAGTGATTAGTGGCCCACGAGCACAATCCGAGTAGGCTATTGCCGGTGCATTGGCGGAGTACTTCTTTTTAATGTTTGCCATTTACTATTGCATATTCTTATAATTCTTCTTATGTCAATTTAAACCTTTAATGCTATGTAATTGTCAGTGTGTTGCTTATGTGAATAGCTGTTCAAAATCCGATACGTACTTCTTATGAGCATCCGAGAAGCATCTAACTTTATCAGAAGATTCCTTGCTCGATGCTCAAGGACTATTGATTAACGTAACGTAATAGTGCCGATCCGAAGTAGAGGGTGGAGGACTTCTTAAGTTCTTAGTCAAGGGTGGATTACTTCGGCTTCGGCCAACACTATTCTTTGGTGTTGTTGTTTCTTACTTCTTTGTTTGATTGTTGACCAGACTAGATAATTCCTATCTCTTTATTAGTCTGTTGTGAAACACTAGTACCGAGTTCTTATATACCCCGTTATAGCAGATCGAACTCTGGAGGGTATTGGTGTTTTTTGTTCGGCTGGCAGTACTCAGGGTTTGGGATCGTGTGTTTCCGTTGTGGCAGCGAGCCGTACTCGAGTCCTGATTGGGAGCCCTGGTGTACCTGAGTGCCAGGTCGTAACACTATCTTTTCTTTGTGTAACATAATCGAGTAATCCATTACTGTTTGAGAATAGGCTGTTTCATTGAGCGTCAGCTTAGTGTGTGTGCACCAGTTACCGAGTCATAGGATACCTCGTTGTCCAGGCACGACTCAGGGCGGTAATGGTGTTTTGTTTTCCAGTGTTTAAGGCAGGGGTTGGATCTAGTGTTACCGTTGTTGCTTTTTGCCATTATCTAGTCCAATGTTGAAGAGCCCTGTGTCTTTGAGAACCTGGATCATAACAAGGGCCATGGCTTTGAACGTTGTCATTCCCAGGTCGAGGCAATGGCGTTCAGGGAGATCATTCTGGTTGTCTTTCCTGCTTTGAATGAGATCCAGACTTGTGCAGCTGGATTCACAGTTATGATGTGGTGGAAATTGTTCAGAAGTATTATGACCACGTCTGTATCCCCAGTGTGAACCATCCCAAGTGAAGAAGTTTGGAGGGCATGGATGAGATGCACTAGAACACGAGTGTCCGCTTCCTCGTGGTTGCAAGAGCCCATTGGAGGAGTGTTCCCAACAGTGTAGACTTGATCACCTGAAGTGATATACACATTCTTGTCATCTAGGAATTGTACTTCTGCTATCTTTGTTGACAGGAAAGAGAACAGTTCCTTCTTGTTATCTGCATTGGCCAAAAAGTTATGCCAATTTCCTGGGACTTTGGCAGCACCAGACACGCGTTGTCGAGTACCTGTTCCTCGTTTTCCCCTTGTGGTCCCTTTGATTGTCTTAGCACGATACTCATCCCAGACAATGTCTACTCTTGTCGATCTTTTCAAATCGTGGTGAATTCTTGGGCAGAATACTTTGTTGAAGTATTCATCGAACGTCTTGCCTTGGACGGCTGTACCAGGAAGGGAGTGGATCAGTACTCCTCCATCAATGACAATAAAGTCGTAAACGTCTGGCGCAACCAACTCCTCGTCGGTAGAAAGGGTGGTACTCGCACTAGCTTCCATGATGTATGTCAACAAATCAGACGTGGTACAAGAGTTGAGGGACCCTTCGGACGACAACGCAGGTGGGTATGCGGAACACTCGTGACGGAAAAACTCCTCCAGATTGCCTCCTCGGCTATCTAGCACAACAAACGCTTGTCCGTAGAGCTCTGCATGCTGTTTGAAGTGCTGCATTTTCCGATTAAGAGCCGTCTTCTTCTGAGTTTTCTTCTCGTGGAACAACAATAAGTTATTTCGGTTGATCGGCGCTGTCAGAGGTGTATCATTCGAGTCGAGCACGTTCTTTCTGAAGTTGTTGTATTGCTCTTGTCCTGTAGATTCAAATATACGGACAGATGCGGCAGCAGACGCAGAAACACACACCTTGTTGTCTAACATAACCAGGTCCTCGCTGCTCTCCTCAAAGGGATTCTCCCTGCTTAGCAAGACATCGATTAGTTCTTTGGTATGTCGTTGAAATCGGCGCTGAGACGCACATCCTTCCTCATGAAGAGGGAGTTCATCATCCTCAGCATCATCTTTTACACCAGTGAATTCCTCAACAATACGGCTGATCTCTGGGCCAGTCACGATTCAGCGTTCCAGCATGGCAGGGTTCTCTGTGAGGCCGATTATGCCACCAACTCTTTTCACCCTTTTGTTGGCCTGTTCGTGCGCATGATCAATTGGTATGGATGAGAAACGATGATTGCTTCGAGTTACCGTCCAGTGCCCTTTCTCAAACTCCTCTTGGATGCTATCTGGGAGAACTTCCAGGTCCCTGATAAGGATTGGAATCCACCTCACGTAATTCTGGTGATCCAGAGCAAAGAACAGAGGTACAAGCTTCCGTAGAGTAGCGACCATGAGTTCAAACTTTGAACATGAGTATGATTTGTTGATACTTGTGTACAAGCAGCCAGAATGCTATTGTTGGGCTCTCCTGAGAAGCTGCCAAGACCCAATCCTTAACCCGGGAGCTGCGGGGAGACTCTTAAGAGTTCCCCCGGCGGACTGCGGGGAGACTCTTAAGAGCAGAGCTTTTGAACGCGTACCAAAACCGCGCGTTTATAGCCAGGCGGCTGAAAATTGGTGTGGGTATAGTACTACATGTCAACTCTCGACACCACCCCGCCAAACGCTCGCCCCGCACTCGTGCAAGCACCACCGCGCCAGTAACCACGCACTAGTCATGGAGCCCACACGTCCCTCACGCTTGCTCCCTGATGACACAACCAGCCCTCCTTCTGGTGGTGTTAGCTGCCGTGGAAGGCAGTGGGTGGCTGCTAAAGACCCTAGCTACCAGTACGACACGCCCTACAGCTCGGAGGATGAAACACCTGCACCCAAAGCACGAAAAACACGTGCAAGCACGACAAAGGTACAGAGGTCATTGGTGTTTCGGGACACTGCCACCACGACCCAGGCCACTGCAACAACCACTACCACCACCACTGCCACCCCTGCCACCAGTACCAGCGACGCAGGAGGCCGCCCTAGGGCTGCAGAACCTGCGGGAGCTGGAACAATTAAAGGCACCGGCGTAGGGAAGAGAACCCGTACGCCAGCCACAGTGCCCCTACCACCACCACCACCACCACCAGCCGCCCCTGGCCCGGCTCCCCCTGCTGCCCCTGCCGCCCCTGCCGCCCTTGCTGCCCCTGCCGCCCCTGCTGCCCCTGCCACCCCTGCTGCCCCTGCCCCTGCCCAAGGAAAAGGGAAGGGGAAGGGGAAAGGGAAAGGGAGAGGGAAAGTGACTGCTGGCCCTGGTGTCCCTGCCGGCCCTGCTGCCCCTGCCGCCCCTGCCGCCCCTGCCGCCCCTGCCCAAGGAACAGAAAGAAGGGCGACAGGCACCACCATCATCTTGCCATCAAGGCCACGCACCACTGCTGCCCCTGCCGCCGCCCCTGCCGCCGCCCCTGCCACCGCCTCTGCTGTCCCTGTACATAAGACTCCTGCACGTGCAAAAGTGATCCGGAAAACTCTGACACCATCAAAGTATGCCGCCCTGCTGTTTGATGGTGATTCACAGGACATTGGCAGCCCGGGTTTCGACGACGAAGCCCTAGCACGGGACCAAGGGTGGGGGGATTTGGGAGTGGACAGTGGGAGTGAGTCCGACGTCGGTGACGAGAATGAGGAAGGGCATCGTCTGTCAAGTGAAGAGGAGGGTGATGATGATGCAGTGCTGTATCGCGACCATGGAAGCGATATTTCAGACGATGAAGGCGACGCAGACGACATTCCGATCCCTGGGCTGCCTTCGTTCGATTGGTCTGACGGGGTCAATTTTGTACCTGACGTGCCCCAGTTCAATCCTGGGACATCAGGAACAACTGACGACTGGCCCTGTGACGATCAAGCGAACGAAAGCGACTTCTTCCTCGCTTTTTTCGATATGGAGGTAATGACGTACATCGTTGCCCAAACAAACGCCTACTACAGGTGGGTGTTTGGCAGATTGGACGTCCTTTCTCCAAAAGCGAGAATAAGAGGCTGGGTGGATACGACTGTGGAAGAATTTATGACGTTCTTTGCCTTGTTGTTCCTCATGCCTCTGATCAAGAAGCATGTGTTGCAACACTATTGGAAGCACGACCCTCTCATCGCCACCCCAACTTTCAATAAGTTCATGACTCGTGACAGATTTTTGTTGCTGCTAAGATTTATGCACTTTGCAGACAACGAAAATCCTAACAGGATTGACAGGATATGGAAAGTTCGGGATGTGTTCACCATGTTGTTGGAGAGGTATAGGAAATACTTTTACCCCTTCCTCAATTTGGTGATTGATGAGTCGCTCGTGCTCTTCAAAGGACGTCTTGTTTTCAAGCAGTATATCCCCTTGAAAAGGCATAGGTTCGGAATCAAGCTCTTCGTTTTGTGTGACTGCGAAACTGGAATAGTGCTTGACATGATCGTGTACACAGGCACTGACATTGACATACCGAAAGCCGCTGCCAATGACCCCATGGGCATGTCAGGTGCCATCGTCAGGAAAATGTTGGCACCTTACCTGGGCAAAGGCCACGTCATCTACACTGACAACTGGTATACTTCTCCTGCTCTCTGCCAGTTTCTTCATGACAACCAAACGGGGTCATGTGGGACTGTCAGAAAGACAAGAAAGTTTATGCCAAAGTTCACAGGTAATGTCATTCCTCTCACAGATGCCTCCTCCAGTGACACACCTTCAGAAGACGACCTGGCCCAGGAACACCGCGAGAGGCATGTGCGAAGAAGGCGACGAAAGGGGTAGAAATTCAAGCAGCTCGAGAAGTGTGGGAAACTGATAGCCCTGAAGTGGAAGGATAAGCGAGACATCCACCTGCTTTCCACCATCCACACAGGTGCCCAGATGGATTCTGGCAAAATCCACTACCGAACCAGGAAGACCATCTACAAGCCCGACATGGTAGTGGACTACACTAAGAACATGCGCCTGGTGGACAAGTCTGACTGTCAGCTGTCAGGCGTTGAGTGTCTGAGGAAGACTGTGAAGTGGTATCACAGGCTCTTCCTCCACCTAGTTGATATCACGATGCTCAACGCCTACAACTTGTGGTTGGTGAAAAAGGATATGGCCCCAAACCAGAAGCTGAAATTCCGGGAGTTCGTCTACAACGTCTCATACCAACTCCTGGAGAATGGCACCACCACTCACAGACGTACGGCATGGCGTGGGGATCACGTTCCTGACCGCATCCAACTGGGTGTCGAAAGACACTACCCAATCAACACCGAGATGCTTGGCACTCGTCGCAGGCAGGCGCAGTGCACCGTCTGCAGCACCAGTGTCAGGAAACCCCATTTCACCAAAAGAGTCACCTCAATGTGCACCGAGTGCAAAGTTCCACTCTGCCTGGGTGACTGCTTCAGGGACTACCACACCTTCAAGAATTATTGAGTGTCGCCCTGCCCTGCCCTGCCCTGGACTCGCCCCCTGCCCCGCCCTGCCCTGGACTCGCGCCCTACCTTACCTGACCTGACCTAATTGATCACGCTACCGCATAATGTAACATATATATTATATAATGTATAAGTTCCGAAGATGTCCCTGTGATATAGCTTTTACATTATATAATTGTATGTTTCATTATTTAGTTTATAAGTTTCAAAGATTTACATGTAATATGCCTTATTTTTTTAGTATATCAATATATATGTTTGTTATTAGCCTAAGTAATGTGTATATAATTATTTTCTTACCTCAAATGAATTGTACAAAAATAAATATGTTTCAATAAATCCTGTCAAACCTACTAAGATAATAAAAAAAAAAACAATAAAAAAACAAAAAAAAACAAGGTCATGTCATTGTATTCTTACAATATGATATATTCTATGAATATTTCATATTGTTTGAATACAATGGCATGATCTTGTAAAAAAAAAAAATTATCAAAAAATTTCTAGACAATATAAAACCTTCCCCATAACCCCCTCCTGGATTCGATCCCACTACCCTACCACACTTTGAGTTTTTCAGTCCGCGACCTTACCAACCATGCCACAGGAGCTCATACCAAATATCACTCAAAACTTCGTGTCTACAATCGAAATGACAATATAAAAAAAAAAATTATCCCACCAATTTACGTTTGTAAATTGATGGGATTATCAATTATATCATGCCAAGGTTTATAAAAGTTTGTCTCTGTCAAGAATTAGTAATTATATAACTTTATTCTGTCAAAAATTGCCCAAACACTCAGCAAAATTGCCCCTCTCAGTGTGAGTCCACTCATTTTCACACGGTCAAGCGGTGACCCTTGCCGCTCCTTGATGCTCCAGCTATAGCAGCTCTGTCTGGGAAAAAAATTGGTATAAATACAATAATGGATAAAATACTCTTCACAAATACATTTGTATTGTATAATATTGTAAATAAAAATTAATAATAACTGTGTGGGTATCGAAAATTGCTCAACCAGCTTTCTTATGTCTCGCCTACGGGCGTATATTGGATTTTACATAGTCATGACTATCATACAAATAATTGCAGTAGGTCTCCAATATATATTTATATTGCATATTACTTGGAAATAAATAAGTATAAGTTTCTCTGGTGGCAATCTACCCTTTCGCAAGTGTAAGGAGACACCAGTCTATATTTAGCCCTCTATCACAAAAGGCAATCTGCCTGTGTTTACTGACCACCCTCGCTGGTGGTCTATAATATAGTACTTTATTTACAGTCAATGGCCTACATGTTTCTGTGGTACTTCACATGTGTCTAAAATGCAATGTCTGCTTGCATAAAAATGCAATTCTGAAGTCCATTTATACGTACGACATACGCATGTCTCAGTTTCTCTCTCTCTCTCTCCATTCCTGACTCATGTTATTGTAGAACTCTTGGTGGCAACGAACACCAGACACCTGGTAGACATAAGGTTCAAAATCCCAAGACATCAATACGCCTCAGGCGCCTCCACAATTATCACAAAGCTGGCTATCTATCTAGAGATCTGCCTGCCTTCCTTCTCTCCACGACTCACTCCCTCCCTGCTAGCCTCCCTCCTACCCAGCCACCCCCACCCACCCTTTCAGGCTTCCGTCTGCTAGAAACACATTCACAATTTGCGTAAATATCGCATCAATTGGGCTATATGCGGTATATTCCTTATTATATGGGACGCCTACATACGTACACGTCTTTATTATAGCATGACAGTGCTCTAATTACAAGATTTACGTGATATTTATGGCGTAACACACCCTCTCCCCCTTTCATTTCCAGCACAACTCACTCACACCTTGGTTCACGCATAGAAACTCATTGATAATGTGCGTAAATATCGCATGAATTGGTCTATATGCGGTATATATTTTGATATATGGCACATATACATACGTACAAGTCTGTATTATAGCATGACAGTGCTCTACGTACAAGATATAAGTGATATGTATGGCGTAAACCACACTCTCAGCTCATAAATTGCCGCCAAACCTCCAACACATCTTCATTCCTGCCTAAAAATTATCTTATAATTCCCTTATATATTGCAATTTTTGGTCACTATGAGGCATATTCATTGTTATCTGGGTGGCCTACACATTTATACATACTCTACATAGCCTAAAAGGGCTCAAAAAGGAGATATACGTGATAATACGCGGTAAACCACCCCCTCCTCCTATCCCCTGGGCGCGTGAAAATTCGGCAGAGAAATCTTGCCGCTCGATGACAATCTAGGCGCGCGGTGCCATTCGCTCCACATTTTTCAACTACGGACCGTTCCCCCACCCCCCCCAGACATTTTTTAGGGGGTCAAATATATATGGGCCGATGCACGCAAACATTCCCTACACGATGATGTACTTTTTATCGAAATTGGCAATGGGTCCCAAAATCATCATAGGTGCGCACAGTCTTACCCTGTAGAAAACCCCCTGTGAGCCGCGGAGAGGTTAAAGGCCTCCTTGGTTCCGCTGTCCTCATAAGCACGCTTCAGAAGCTGGTCGAGTACCACAACAGTAACTTGATGGGCGTATCTTGTTCTCATTACATTGGATGCTTTCAGAAAAGACGTGGCTGCTGCTTCTGTCTTCACTAGTCCACCTTCTTTCAGGATTTCAGGCCAACCAGACCCACGCAAGAGATCTCCCATGGTGTTCCACAAAGCCATTTCAATGTGGAGCCCTCCAAGCATCACCACAAACTTGTCTTCCCCAAAAATGTCAGGGAAGGTCCATTGTATTTTCTTTGCAATGTCATATGTGACGCTTCTGCATAGTAGCCACGTGCGGGCATGCGCGCGCGTCGGCTGCCTAGCCGTTTAGAAACCGGCTGGTGGCAGCCGGCTGCTGGCAGCCGGCTGCTGGCAGCCGGCCGGCAGGCTTTTCCTTAGTATATATCCTACGACAACGTAACTAATGTCTGGGATATTCTTATGTTGTTTCACAGCTTGAAGCTGCCCTTATTCTTAACCAACGCATCTTAGTATATTTTATTCTTGATAGTTGATTGTTTCATTATAATATATAAGATGTAAGTCTAGTGAGGGCGGGAGGAGACGAGCGGGAGAGAGAGACCGGCTTGGGACGTTGCTTCGCTTGCCAGCTTGGGACGAGCCTGAAGCGTTGCCATATGCATTTGATTGCAACGTTAGGCTTAGTTTCGACTCACGCACGGGGTAGAGGATTTTGACCCGGCAACTGTGTTGAGTGTTGCCAAGCATGGGATGTATTCTGCATGCCTAGGGCGGGGTCCAGACAGATTCAAGACTCAGAGCTCACCTCACTGTCGTACCCTTCGGACCCCCTTGATATCTATCCTTCTCAACCCCACTTAGAAACTTTCTCTCTTACTTTGTATACCTTCCTTCCACTACTTCACCAATCTATTTAATTATCCCATCCCCTTGATAGACCTTATATCTATTATTGTATTAACGACGAGCTCTCAGATAACTAGATAGGATTTTGGACCTTATGGAGAGATGTAATTGTTAATAAGACCTAGGAATCTTTTTTGTTGTCTCATATTTGGTGGTTTCATGCTTGCTAGTGTGTTCTTGTGTCAGGTTAGCAGGGGCTAGACCGGAGGGGAGGCTTTTTGCGATCCTTTAACCCTCCGTTCCCGGATGGGCTCTTGAACGCCCATAAAAAAGCATGTAACAGGAACCCGGATGATCTCTTAAACACCCATGACGTCACAGCCTGTGAGCTTGGTGTGCGAGGCGTCGGTCCGACGCATGTAAACAACAGCCGGCTGGACCGACGCTCCGCATCTCCGGCCACAAGAAGGAGAGCGTCGCTTGTTCGTGTGTGCCTGTATGTTGTTGTTAAGTATCGAAAAGTGGTGTAAAGTGGCTGTTTTGGCCATAAAGTTATCTCCAATGAAATCATCATCACATCTCAACCAGTTGACTTAGAGAGCTCTACTTAATGCCATTCGACAGGTAAATAACACAGCTACGCTTGGGGATGCGCGGGAATGCGGGAAGCAGTCTGATTAACGAATATACGGTAGCCTAGCCTAGACGTTTTTCGGCCAAAACACCCGGATTTCGAGGAATATATATATAATACATAGCCGGGGCTGGAGGGTTAAGTAAAGTCTGCTGGTGCGAGTCCTGTGGACCCGCACAACTTTACTAGGATACCCGGGGGAGTCTGGGGGCATTTTCTTGTCTGTGTCCCTGTGTGTCTAGTGTTGTGTTGTGTGAGGGCCCTTGCCTAGTCCACTCAGCACTGCGCTAGCACGTCTTGCTTTTGTTTTAGGGTCGCCAGGAGAGAGTCAGATACTTGCGATCTGAGTCTCTCAAGAGAGCACCCTTTCAATTAGAGTAATTTGGCGCACAGACTTGGGAACGTCCCTAGGCTAGAGCAGGTGGCTCAGCCCGGGTATCCGAAGCCTATATCCTTCCGGCTAGACCTCTGCCACCTGGCAGATTAACAGCTAGGGGTTTATCATCTCTGTATGCTTGTTATTGTGCCACAGTTTACCGTTTTTGTGAGCGTTGTGAGTCAGGGTGTGGCTTAGAGACTCTGTCCGAGCAGGCTTGCCTGACTAAGAGTGAGAAGCACACCTGTATGTGGTTATGTTGCGAGTTGCTGCCTTTATTTAATTATACCTATGCCATTATACACTGTAGGTCCTATCACTAGTATTTATTCCTGCTTATGAGTTAAGAGTTCTCTAAATCCGTAACGTACTTTCTTTGCTAAGCATCAGATCCTACAGTAGCCGCGTGCAGTTTAGAAACCCGTATCTTGTCTACCAGTACGATGTTTTGAGGACTGTTTGCTTTCACCTTCTTTCACGCAGGGGTGATTAGTTGTATTAATTAACGTAACGTTAAATGTACTTTCTTCTAGTTTGTTATTAAATTGTTTCTGCAATTTAATTCCGTTATCTATCTTTTCCTTGAAGCTTTAAGTCAACTTAATTGTGTAATCTTTTATATAGCCTGCTTGACTATCAGCAGTCTATAGTGCGTGCACCCTGTAACCGAGTCATAGGATACCTTGTTGTCCAGGCAGGACTCTTGACGGTTTACGGTGGTCTGTTGCCTGGGTTTATAGATAAGGGTTGGATCTAGCGTTTTCCGTTGTTGCTTGTTGCCGCATACCTAGTCCAATAGAAAAAGCCCAGTGTTTATATATCCCAGGACGTAACAAATGGCGACCTTGCCAGGATTTACTGAACAGAGGAATATAGTGGGCATTTGTTTTGAGATTCCTTATGATTAGAGGAATACAGTGGACATAGATTTTTTTTTTTTTGGAGCAACCAAAATAACACATTGAAGACTTTAAATAACATTAGTATATACATACTTGCATAGGAGATAAGGCACATTCTATAACCGTGATAATTACTGCAGTACACAAACATGTCAAGCGGCTCGCTTGGTGTAGTGACTAGCGCCTCGGACTTCCACCCAGAAGGCCCGGGTTCGCGCCCACGCTCGGCGCATTAAAGATTTTTCACAAGCACTGAGTCGTTACCATCCCTCATGAGCAAAGGGATGGGGTAGTAGTACAGGACCCCAATGGAAATACGCCTAATCGGCCTTATTGAGCTATCCTTAGCTAGCTTAGCATGCGCTAGCTTTAAGAACTATTATTATTATTATTATTATTATTAATACATCAGAACACAGTGATGGGTCAGGTCACGATACGGGCTCGGAGGGAGAAAGACCTGTGGAGTGGCTAGTCGATAGCGAGGAGGGTGCTAGAAAATTTTTAGAGGTGCCCCTTACCGCTGCCAGGGTGTTGAAGCTGAATAAGTATGGCTTAAAGTGTGTGGCAGGTCTTCAGGGTCACCAGGGTTTAAGTGGCATGAGGAAAGATCAGCTGAGGACTTTGATATTGGGTTTAGAAGGGAGAGACCTGGGTGGAGAGGCGACTGGGGGCCCCGGTCCCCAGCCCCCCCTCCACTCTACCCCCGTATCAAACGTCAGGGTGCCTGAATTTAGTACATACCCCCAAGTTGATGGTCAATGGCAGCGTGGAATTCAATCACAAGGACCCTCCCCATTAAATGCACCTTCCCCTCCTCAAGGGTTGACTCCAGATTTGTTGTTTCGGCTTGAGATGGCCAAGGTTGAGGCCGCCGAAAGACAGGTTAGTGTGTAGGCTGAGGTTGCTAGAGCTCAGGCTGAGGCTGCAGAGAGAACAGCTATACGAGAGGCTGAACTGCAGGCAGAGTCTACTAGGTATCGGGCTGACAGGGAGCTGGAGAGATCTCGAGTGGAGGTAACAGGGCGAAATATTGGGGGAGGTAACAGACATCGGGACCAATCATTGTCGCACCTGCTTAAACTAGTTCCTGTGTTCGATGAATTAGGTGTGGCTGAGTTTTTTATGCGATTTGAGAAGAAGTGTCAGGAACACCAGTGGCCTCAGGAAAAGTGGGCAGCATTAGTTTCATCAAGACTCCTAGGAAAGGGTCTAAAAGCGTATGATGCACTACCTTTAGAGTCCTGTGTAGTTTATGATGAGCTAAAGAAGGCTGTGCTACGGGCCTATGAGTTACAACCAGAAACTTACCGCTTGAAGTTTCGGGGTGTTACTAAGGGCAAGGAGAGTACCTTCCTAGAACACGCCCGGGACTTGTCTGATGCACTACGACATTGGCTGCATTCTGAGAGGGCAGCTACTTTTGAGGAGTTGAGTGAGCTGGTTCTCTTGGAGCAGTTCTTTAAGTGCACAGGCAGGGACTTAACATTAAATATAAAGGAAAAAAATCCTAGAACTCTCCAGGAGGCAGCAGAAATGGCTGACCGCCGACTGTCATTAATTCGAGGGTGCGAAGCAGCAGCTAGGAGTGAGTCCGGTGCAAAGGATCGTACGCCTCCCCCTCCCAAGAATTTTGATACACATAAATACACAAAACCATGTAGCACTGACAATAAAACTGAACATAAACCAAATACCGTCCCGTATAAGAAGTCTAATGGTACCTCCCACTCCCAAGGGAAACCAAAGAGTAAAGAGTGCTTCGCATGATTGTCACAAGGAGGGTCACTTTGCAAATGCTTGTCCGAACAAGCCACCAAACAAGGTTGTGTCATTGGCCCGCAGCATAGGGGTGTCGCCTATATCTTCTGAGTTTGACAAGGGTAGTTCGTCAGAGGTTGGGACACAGCCTGTGTTCAAGAGTCCGGAAGGCTCGAACCCTGTCCGCAACGTCTTTGGAGGTCATAGAGGGCATGGTTTTGTGAGGTGGGCTGGCGAAAGGTGAGGAGTTAAGCTATTGCGTGATACTGGGGCTTCTCAGACCTTGTTAAGGAACTTTACTGGTAGACCGATTAACGCTGCTCGGGTGGTGGTAGTTCAGGGGATCAATGCTACGAAGTCCTACCCGCTGGTGCGGATGGAGCTGGAGGTGGGTGGTGTGGCGAAGGCGCTGGATGTAGGAATTGTAGAGAACTTGCCTGTTGGGGGCGTCGACCTCCTCCTCGGCAACGACTTTGCGGTGTCTGCTTCTAAGGTTTCACCCTTGGTCGTTGCCGAGAAGGCGGCCGACGTTAGTAGGGAGGAACAGGAGTGGGTTGAGAAGTGTAGCGTACAAACCATGGCGTGTGTTGTGACGCGTTCTCAGACATCCGGAGCCTTGCAGCCACCACCTCAGTCTATCATACCGCGGAGGAAAGGTCACAAGAAAACGGGAAGTGTTGGTCAATTGGAGAGTTTTGAGCCGGCAGTGTTTCTTGGTGACTCATTATTGGCACCTATGTTAGAGTCTGGAGAGGCCCCGGGGCCTGTCACCGCTAGTGCAGGTGCAGGGCAGGAAGAGACTCTGCGACAGCATCGTTATGCGCAGCGTGAGGAAAGGATGGCTCAGCGGGACATTGGAGGTGGAAATAAATTATTTAAGATGAACTTGGATAATCTCGCACCTGCTAATATATGTTCCTTGCAGCTGGAAGATCCTGAAGTCAGGGCGTGTGGTAATGGTGCTGTCGAACTGGAGAGCGATGGGGATGCGCAACCTGGTGATTTTTTCTTGTCCGAGGGGATCTTGTATCGGAGACATCAGGATCCCAAGAAAAAGTGGGATGGCGGGTCAGGATTAGTGGACCAGTTAGTAGTACCGAGGGTGTGCCGTGAGAGCTTATTGAGATTAGCTCATGATGTGCCTTTGGCAGGGCACCTGGGGGCACGTAAGACGGAGGCAGCTCTGAGCAAGCTTTTCTGGTGGCCTGGGTTAAAGGCGAGTGTCGTGTCATGGGTGTCACAGTGTCACACTTGTCAAGTTGTTGGGAAACCCAATCAGGTCATCCCGAGAGCCCCGTTACAACCCATCCCTGTCATTGGGCCGCCCTTCAGCAAAGTAGTTATCGATATGGTTGGCCCATTGCCCCCCACTAGTGCCGGCAATAAATTAAACCTGGGTAAGTGCGATTTTGTCAAAGCCACAGTTTTGTACCTGGGGTTCGAGGTGGGGTTGGGTCAGGTGTGCCCTCCACAGACAAAGATCAAAGCCATCGATCAGTTTCCCCAGCCTACGACTAAGAAACAAATCATGCGGTTTCTAGGTATGATAGGCTATTATCGTCGCTTCATCAAAGGCTATTCGACTGTACTTGCACCTTTAACTGACTTATTATCTAAGGACAAGAAGTTCCGGTGGTCTCCTGAGTGTGCAGAGGTGTTTTCCTTGGTGAAACACCTGTTATGTACCCACCATACTCAGGGCCCCGGACTTCAGCAGACCTTTTCAGCTGGCGACTGATGCCAGTGGCGTAGGGGCTGGGGCTGTCTTGTTACAGACAGATGATGAAGGTATTGAACATCCAGTGAGTTTTTACAGTAAAAAATTCAATAGTGCACAAAGGAATTACTCTGTAATTGAAAAAGAACTCCTGGCGATAGTGCTGGCGCTCAGGCACTTCGATGTATATGTTCCTGCTTTCGGACCAGTCGTAGTGGTTTATACCGATCATCACCCTCTGAAATTCTTGAATCAGTTTCATAACCGGAATATGAGGCTGACCAGGTGGTCACTCATGCTTCAGGAGTAAAATCTGGACATACGCCATATTGCCGGTTCTGATAACGTGATAGCGGATTGTCTATCAAGGGTGGATGATGTTGGTTAGACTGCCACAGGATTGAGGGTTGAGTGTGGAGGAAAATAGGCTGTCACTGTAGTTCAGCCGAAAAAAACAAATTAAAAAAGCAAAACCCTTATAAAAACTCTTTATTTTTTATAACGTGTAGAATTTTGTATAAGATGTTGTAGCAGTATCTAAGTTGAATGTTTTCGCTTATTGTCGCTAAGTTAGTTGAACTTGCTCGGTGGAGCGCAACAATCTTTATTTTGTTTATATATAGTGCCTTGTGTCGCAACAGTGTGTGGTACTATGAGAAGCTTTCTGTTAGATATGAAGAACTTAATCAAGGATCTTATATCTTGGGGGAGGTGTGACGCTTCTGCATAGTAGCCATGTGCGGGCATGCGCGCGCGTCGGCTGCCCAGCTGTTTAGAAACCGGCTGGTGGCAGCCGGCCGGCAGGCTTTTCCTTAGTATATATCCTACGACAACGTAACTAATGTCTTGGATATTCTTATGTTGTTTCACAGCTTGAAGCTGCCCTTATTCTTAACCAACGCATCTTAGTATATTTTATTCTCGATAGTTGATTGTTTCATTATAATATATAAGATGTAAGTCTAGTGAGGGCGGGAGGAGACGAGCGGGAGAGAGAGAGACCGGCTTGGGACGTTGCTTCGCTTGCCAGCTTGGGACGAGCCTGAAGCATTGCCATATGCATTTGATTGCAACGTTAGGCTTAGTTTCGACTCACGCACGGGGTAGAGGATTTTGACCCGGCAACTGTGTTGAGTGTTGCCAAGCATGGGATGTATTCTGCATGCCTAGGGCGGGGTCCAGACAGATTCAAGACTCAGAGCTCACTTCACTGTCGTACCCTTCGGACCCCCTTGATATCTATCCTTCTCAACACCACTTAGAAACTTTCTCTCTTACTTTGTATACCTTCCTTCCACTACTTCACCAATCTATTTAATTATCCCATCCCCTTGATAGACCTTATATCTATTATTGTATTAACGACGAGCTCTCATATAACTTGATAGGATTTTGGGCCTTATGCAGAGATGTAATTGTTAATGAGACCTAGGAAGCTTTTTTGTTGTCTCATATTTGGTGGTTTTATACTTGCTAGTGTGTTCTTGTGTCAGGTTAGCAGGGGCTAGACCGGAGGGGAGGCTTTTTGCGATCCTTTAAGTAAAGTCTGCTGGTGCGAGTCCTGTGGACCCGCACGACTTTACTAGGATACCCGTGGGAGTCTGGGGGCATTTTCTTGTCTGTGTCCCTGTGTGCCTAGTGTTGTGTTGTGTGAGGGCCCTTGCCTAGTCCACTCAGCACTGCGCTAGCACGTCTTGCTTTTGTTTTAGGGTCGCCAGGAGAGAGTCAGATACTTGCGATCTGAGTCTCTCAAGAGAGCACCCTTTCAATTAGAGTAATTTGGCGCACAGACTTGGGAACGTCCCTAGGCTAGAGCAGGTGGCTCAGCCCGGGTATCCGAAGCCTATATCCTTCCGGCTAGACCTCTGCCACCTGGCAGATTAACGGCTAGGGGTTTATTATCTGTGTATGCTTGTTATTGTGCCACAGTTTACCGTTTTTGTGAGCATTGTGAGTCAGGGTGTGGCTTAGAGACTCTGTCCGAGCAGGCTTGCCTGACTAAGAGTGAGAAGCACACCTGTATGTGGTTATGTTGCGAGTTGCTGCCTTTATTTAATTATACCTATGCCATTATACACTGTAGGTCCTATCACTAGTATTTATTCCTGCTTATGAGTTAAGAGTTCTCTAAATCCGTAACATACTTTCTTTGCTAAGCATCAGATCCTACAGTAGCCGCATGCAGTTTAGAAACCCGCATCTTGTCTACCGGTACGATGTTTTGAGGACTGTTTGCTTTCACCTTCTTTCACGCAGGGGTGATTAGTTGTATTAATTAACGTAACGTTAAATGTACTTTCTTCTAGTTTGTTATTAAATTGTTTCTGCAATTTAATTCCGTTATCTATCTTTCCTTGAAGCTTTAAGTAAACTTAATTGTGTGATCTTTTATATAGCCTGCTTGACTATCAGCAGTCTATAGTGCGTGCACCCTGTAACCGAGTCATAGGATACCTTGTTGTCCAGGCAGGACTCTTGACGGTTTAGGGTGGTTTGTTGCCTGGGTTTATAGGTAAGGGTTGGATCTAGCGTTTTCCGTTGTTGCTTGTTGCCGCATACCTAGTCCAATAGAAAGAGCCCAGTGTTTATATACCCAGGACGTAACACATAAAATGGTTGATCCACTACCAGCACAGGGATTTGTTGAGGGTTGAGGTGTTCAGTTATCTTTTTCACTAATTCCATCCCATGTTGAATCATTTCTGGAGTAGCTGCTTTCTCGTGAAAAAGTGGTAAGAGTGCTTCAATGCATTTATGTGCTTGTCCAACAGCATCAGATCGAAATGCATGGAATGAAGACCTCATCACTGGGGTAAGTATTTCCGTCTCAGAATCCACATGTTGGGTATCATGTACTGCAGTCATCCATTCCTCTTCCTGCTGTTTTTCCTCACCGAATGAACTAGTTGACACTGGCTGCATGTCTTTTACTGGAGGTCGGATGACAAGATTTCGACCGACAGGTGGTACAAATGTGTACGAACGAGGCAGGATGGGTCCACTACAGACTGCTCCTCTTGTCTGTGGGTCAATGTGTAACGGTTCTTGGCTCACCCCAGGCTTTTCTGATGAAGGAAACTGAAAAATTTAAATTCCAGTACCATGGAAAGATGAGCTCGCTGTTCTGGATGTAGGGTTATGATCCAGATTGTCAAGAGCAGCAGCCGTGAAGATATTCTGATGTAGATTCGTAGGACAGACAATATCATTATTGTCCCTAATTTGGTCAGAGATTGCTTGCATTAAGCTAACTTCAATAGTGAGGACTTTCTTCTATGACACACTCAGACAATACTCGTGTAGTAGTTGCACCAACTTCTTGCTTCGTGTTTGGGAATGCAATTTGAGGGCCAAGAACACTGCAAGTGGAGGTTCACAATGCATGTTTGCAGAAAGAGAAGTCATATTGAGCATGGCAACCTGACTTACGCAGGGGATGTTCCTGGAATTGTCTTGCGCTGGCGATGATTTTGGTCCTGCGAGGAGTTGACGGAAGAAATACTTCATACGCTGTGGAACAGATAATTCCTCACAACCATTGGGAAATGAACCATTAAAACTGAAAGGAGTGTCATGATCCAAAACAACTTTACGGAGAATAGATGCTGCCAATAGTAATGTACGTGATTCTTCCTCTGTGGTTTGAGTTGCATCTGATATGATCTTCCTAGCCGTCTTTGAACAAATTAGGAAACTGCGATCTCGGATACCTTTCTCCTCTGTCAGATTCGGGAAGTGTTCGAGCACTCTTTCCATTAGGCGCGTCCTGTTTATGCTCTTCTGGATTCCATGTTGTTCTAATCTCTCCTGCATCATATCCGTCAAATCTTGCAGTGTAAACACTGTACGACCTCCAGCGACTTCTTCCTTTATGAATTGGAGCAGTTCATTTTCAGCTGTAATGTCAATGTTTTCGATTGCATTGCCTTGTTTGCAAAGCGCATCATAACGGCGGCTGAATCCAGTGTAGCAATTCCGATGGTACTTGGCTTCAATGGCAACCAGATCGCCTTCTGCAAGGAGTGCTACGATACGATCCTCTCCCAGTGTGACTGCCTTGTCATGCATCTCTTTGGTGAGAGTAAGCTTCTGGAATGAATGGTCTGCTGCATGTGTTGCACCACCGCAGAAGATGCACAACTGACGATTGATATCAGCACTGGTCCGCCGGGGTCTTTTTCTTGCAGGACATCCTCGGGAAAAACGCTCTTTGGCACGGTCAAGGGCTGATGCCTTGTACAGCTGGCGACATGACTTGTGCCAGGATGCATTATTCTTCTGCATGGACTCTTCATCTGGAAGGTCTACGTCTGGGTGGGGTGCAGCACCAACTTCTCTATATTTACTTGCAAGACTGGTGATGTCTTTGTACGCCCCCTCTTTTCGAGCAGAGACTGGGTTCGCAAGAGGACAGACAAGTCCTTCTTTAGTTTGTTTTTGGCAGAGAACACACAACTCCCATTTCGTAATCCCAGCCATATCCTCACGAAACTGGAAAGACAAGAGATAAACTGTAAGACACATTTAGCCAATTAAAAATGACATCCCAAAACATTTCCTTTTCATGGATATACACCGATATTGGCCAAAAAAATAGTTTTCATGGACAATATGGTTGAACAAGAAGTTGGTACTCGTCCTCCTGAAGCCATAGGTACCTCATATGTTCAGATTGGATAATTCGTTCAAGACTTATAGCAGTTTTCATATTTCGCGTATGCCTGCGGGGGTCAAAAGTAAAAAAACAAAAAAACAACCCCCCACACCCCCCAGACTCCAAATTGGGTCTAATTCTTGTACACTCGGACCAATATTGTTCTAGAGGCCCGTAGCTTTAAATTGGTACCGAAAAGCAAACTTTTGCATCAATTTGAAATGGCTGAGGGTCTGGGAACCCCACTACCAGGGGAAATCACACCTAGCAGATGTCCTTGACCTCCTCCTCCTCTCTCGTTCTCTCTCCCTCTCTCTCTCTCTCTCTCTCTCGTCTCTCTCTCTCTCTCTCTCTCTCTTCCTCTCTGGGTCTACCTATACATTTATAATTGCATGTGACCTTGAAATTGCTTGAAAGTTTGATTGCAAGCATTTTATAGCGTATTATTTCAGGCATTCGGTACATTTCTCACGATAACCAGGGTGTACGGTACATTTCTCACGACAATACAAGCAACAACGAAGCTTGGCGAAGATTGTGGTCTACAATATACCTGTTTATAATTGCATGTGACCTTGAAATTGATTGAGAGTTTGATTGCAAGCATTTTATAGCGTATTATTTCAGGCGTTCGGTACATTTCTTACGGTAACCAGGGTGTACGGTACATTGCATGTGACCTTGAAATTGATTGAGAGTTTGATTGCAAGCATTTTATAGCGTATTATTTCAGGCGTTCGGTACATTTCTCACGATAACCATGGTGTACGGTACATTTCTCACGACAATACAAGCAACAACGAAGTTTGGCGAAGATTGTGGTCTACAATATACCTTTTTATAATTGCATGTGACCTTAAAATTGATTGAGAGTTTGATTGCAAGCATTTTATAGTGTATTATTTCAGGCGTTCGGTACATTTCTTACGGTGACCAGGGTGTACGGTACATTGCATGTGACCTTGAAATTGATTGAGAGTTTGATTGCAAGCATTTTATAGCGTATTATTTCAGGCGTTCGGTACATTTCTTACGGTAACCAGGGTGTATGGGTATATTGCATGTGACCTTGAAATTGATTGAGAGTTTGATTGCAAGCATTTTATAGCGTATTATTTCAGGCGTTCGGTACATTTCTTACGGGAACCAGGGTCTACGGTTCATTGCATGTGACCTTGAAATTGATTGAGAGTTTGTTTGTAAGCATTTTATTTGCGTATTATTTCAGGCGTTCGGTATATTTCTTACGGTAATACAAACAACGAAAGATTGAATATTCGTGCTTGGCATTATATGATTGTGGGGAACATATGTACCGTATATATTACTTTTTTCATATATATGATACATATGTAAAATTGTTATATTATCGCAACACTCTCTCTCTCTCTTTCTTTCAAATATATCATGTTTTACAGTTATACAGTTGGAGTCTGCACATCCCTCATACGAAATACCATTCCCACATTTTGCATAGGTAACAGTGCCAGACCGGCAAAACGGACCAGGTCATTGACCCCCAACGGCGGCCCCCCCATCCAGGCTGCGAGCCGCCGTCTAAGATCCTCCAGTTATTTCGCTCGCCAACATCTCGGGGCTAGACCAAATCCCAACTACCCCCGCCCATGCACAAGCTGGTCCAGCGAGCTCTACACCAGCTGCAGGTGCAAATACCCCTCGTGTTGGCAACACCACCCGAGATGTCGCGGACGAGGGTGACCAGGGCTCGGCTGGATTTGGAGGAAAGCGATGCCGCCCAAACTCTCCCGATTCGCCAGAAGCCAGGATATCCCCGCTGCCGGGAAAGCGACTCTGATGACGGGCAGGCACAGCCACAGCAGGGACAGCCACAGCAGGGACAGCCACAGCAGGCACAGCCACAGCAGGGACAGCCACAGCAGGCACAGCCACAGCAGGGACAGCCACAGCGAGGTGCCCGGGGAAGGGGCCCGAGGAGGTGCCAGAGGAGGTGCACCAGGAGGTGCCCCAGGAGGTGCCAGAGGAGGTGCACCAGGAGGTGCCAGGAGGCCGGTACCACCACCTGTCTTTCAGTGGCAGGACTGCCAGCCTCGGGATATGCCTGGTCAACCACCCCTCTTTCACAAGGCACCGAATGGCGTCCAGCCTGCCTTTCCCTGCTCGGAGAATGACACCCCTACGACTACTTCCGGGCATTTTTTGATGACCAATTGCTCGGGGACATTGTCACAGAGACAAACCTGTATGGTCGCCAGCACGCCGATGAAATGATGTTGCCCACATGCGGAGATGGACACCCATTGACATTGGCGAACTCCTCGTTGTTTTTGGCCCTCACCATGCTCATGCCCCACATAAAGAAACATAACATGTTAGATATTGGGTTATGCATGACATCATAGCAACGCCAGTGTTCAACAGCTACATGCCATGGGACCAGTATAGGCAAATTCTGAAGTGCTTGCACTTTGTGGATAACACTGCGTCACACGGAGCCGACAAGATCTGGAAAATACGGCCATTCCTGAACTCCCTCCTCTACAGGTATCGCCGGTTTTTCAAATCTTTCCAGAATGTCGTGATCGATGGGTCCTTGGTCCTCTCCGTGGACGTCTTTCTTTCCGCCAGTACATTCCGTCGAAACGTCACCACTTCGGGATCAAAATTCTTTGCACTGGTGACTGCAAGACAGGATACGTGCTGGATCTTATCATATATACCGCTACTAATGTGGACATTCGAACGACCCTTTGGGTCTTTCAGGGTCGGTTGTCAAGACACTGATGGAGCCGTATCTAGATGCCAACTGTATCCTGTTCACTGACAACTTCTACACCTCTCCTCTCCTTGCCAGGTATCTCCTTACAAGGAGAACGTGAAGCTGTAGAACTGTTAGGTCAAACCGGAAACACTGGCCCCGGTTTGAGAAGACGCAGAAAGGAGGACATCTTCCGGAAGAAGAGCAGCAGTGAGAACATACTGGCTATTTGTTGCACGACACAAAGCCAGTCAATGTCCTCTCCACCTACCACAAGTCCGCATTGCGAGATAGCGGGAAGATGAGATACCAGCAGGACCGTGTCACAGGCAACAGGACTGTAGTTGTTATCTCCAAACCTGACGCTGTCATGGAGTATAATGTGAACATGCGGTTGGTGAACAAAAGTGATATGCAGATCACTGCTGTTGACTGCCTAAGGAAGACCTGTAAATGGTACAAGAAGGTCGTACTCCATCTTCTTGATGTCACTGTCCTCAACGCATACAACCTGTGGATGACGCACACAGGAAAGCAGACCTCTGTAAGGCTGTTCTCCAAGGACATCATCGAGGCCATCCTCCGTAAGCAAGGAACCACACGTGCGCCACCAGTTCCGAGGGCGATCGTGGATTTGCCCAGCCGCCTTGAGTGCCGGGACTACCTCGCGACCCACAGGCTTGTGACTGTACCTCCGCAACCCTAACCAACTT
The DNA here is from genome assembly GCA_037953745.1 of Lithodes maja. NCBI lineage: Eukaryota > Metazoa > Arthropoda > Malacostraca > Decapoda > Lithodidae > Lithodes > Lithodes maja. The sequence continues at coordinate 5,285 of JBAKBP010005820.1, read as the reverse complement.
GCTGCTGGCCGGGTGGCCGGAAAGAAGGTGTGCCACGTCTGCAGTCACACGACAAGGAGGCCACGAAGAAGGAAGGAAGTCGCGTCCAAGTGTAGTCGGTGTGATGTGGGACTCTGTCCTATTCCTTGCTACACCGAATACCACACACTGGAACACTTCTAACCTCCTCCCTTCTTGCCAATCATTCATAACTTCATTCAACCATTCATTCATCTATTTCAAAGTACCTCATGAATTCATGTCATTCAATCATTCATTCATCTATTTCAAAGTACCTCATGAATTCATGTCATTCACTCATTCATATGGTGAAATAAGCACACTACCCAAACGCAAGTGCATTCATCATCATCAGCAACATCACCCATTACATCCATAAGTTTCGAATCTCATCCATCCATCTGGTTCTTGGTCTACCTCATACATCCATGTCATTCATTCATACATACATTCATACACTCGCTATAGGCAGTTCTGCCTTTTGTCTACCTCAATCACATTCATACACTCGCTATAGGCAGTTCTGCCTTTTGTCTACCTCAATCACATTCATACACTCGCTATAGGCAGTTCTGCCTTTTCCCTACCTCAATCACATAACTGCTTTTTACCTACCTCAATCACATAACTGCCTTTTGTCTACCTCAATCACATGTGGATTACACCTCCTGTGAACACCACACAAAAAAAATGAGTCGTCAACACTACCCCATAGGGTGATTTGGAAATGTGTCGAAATAATATTATATATAAAAAAAAATAAAAATCCTGCAAAGCAAGCGAAACAGAGAGAGAGAGAGAGAGAGAGAGAGAGAGAGAGAGAGAGAGAGAGAGAGAGAGAGAGAGAGAGAGAGAGAGAGAGAGAGTGCAGAAACTGAACTGAAGAAAGAGTGAAAAAGATATAATAATACAGAAATATTACAAGCAAATAAAGAAAGAGGGATTAGAGAAAATAATAATGAGAATTTCATACACGGATGAGGAAGAGAGAAAGAGAGAGAATACAGAAACTGAACTAAAGAAAGAGAGTGAAAAAGATATAATAATACAGAAATATTACAAGCAAATAAAGAAAGAGGGATTATAGAAAATAATAATGAGAATTACATATACGGATGAGGAAGAGAGAGAGAGAGAGAGAGAGAGAGAATACAGAAACTGAACTGAAGAAAGAGAGTGAACAAGATATAATAATATTATTTTTATTAATCTCACCACCACACCCCCAATGAAATTAATTAAAGTATATATGATCCACCGGGATTCGAACCCGGGTTATCACACACATATTTTTGCCACCTTAACCATTACACCACCAGGACGGTTAAAGGTTTATGCACACGCCTACGACTTATTATCCATTCTCGAATACTGGATATTAATCTAATCATGTTCATACTCCCAACCGCACTATGGTAGCCTACTGTTTAAGTGAGAGGAAAGAATATTCATGGGGCACAGATCATATAGACCGGCCTCTCGAAGAAATATCCCTAAACCTACTAATAATATTAATTTTATTAACCCGGCAAGCGCGATAGGCCTCACGGAAGGCTTCCTATAGGGAACGCGATAGGCCTCACGGAAGCAGGACCATAAAAAAAGCTTTCCAAAAAAAAAAAGGGCCTATCAAAAAAAAAAAATTTGTCTCTAGGTGAGATAATTCCCCTCCAGTACTCATCCATGTAAATCTCACCCACCCCCCTCCCCTCCTTCCCCACCTTATTCCCCCCTCCCTCCCCTCCTCAATTATCACCTATTTTCCCTCTTATTATCATCATTTATCGGTTATTTTTCTCTCCCGCGATAATGTAGCACAAGTGGGTTGCAGAAAAGATCGATATGTAACACCCAGACACCAGCCCACACCGCCCCGCTCGTCTCAGTTACCTCACAGACAGCGAGAGAGGAGGGTTGACTGTAGCTCTCTCTCGCCTGACATTACGACCGGGTGGCCAATATCTTCGTTTTTCACCACCCAAATGCTTTTCCCACTTATTTTAGCACTCTTGAAGGTTCATATATACATCATATATGTAAAATAAAAGCATACCGAAAACAAATAATGGTCTATATTGTAAATATAACGAATTCTGTCAGAATCCAAGGCTAGAAATACACAAATAACTACCCTAGCCCCTAGGTCTATTTAGCGCTTACCGGGTTAATCTCACCACCACACCCCCAATTAAATTAATTAAAGTATATATGAAATACAGAAATATTACAAGCAAATTTAAGAAATAGTGATTAGTTAGAGAAAATAATAATAATGAGAATTACATATACCGATGAGGAAGAGAGAAAGGGGGAGAGAGAGAGAGAGAGAGAGAGAGAGAGAGAGAGAGAGAGAGAGAGAGAGAGAGAGACAGACAGACAGGAGGAGTGAGAGAGATTAGAGAAAATTATAATGAGAATAACATATACGGATGAGGAAGAGAGAAAGGGAGAGAGAGAGAGAGACAGAGCGCGTGAGAGAGGGAAAGCGAGCGAGCCAGAGAGAGAGAGAGAGAGAGAGACAGACAGACAGGAGGAGTGAGAGAGAGAGAAAGAGAGAGAGAGAGAGAGAATACAGAGAATACAGAAATAAGGAGAAATAAAAGAAAAATAAGACAGATTACCGAAGGAATAGTAGACGCGCGGGAAGCCGAAGTCAGGGCAAAGCGAACGCATCCGAACGTGCCCGAGAAATAGACCAAAAAGTATCTCCTCTTCCTCACCTCTTCCCACCCTCCACACTCGCTTATAACATCCAGAATAGACTTATATGGGGAGACAAAGAGTTGCTCTTTCCAAAAATGACCGTTTCGTTCGTTCGCATTTGAGCCACCCGCTCTTTGAGTGTTAAGAAGAAGGAACACTGAGAATAATCAGAATAAATATAAACAGGAGAGGAATAGATATGTTAACATAATTAGGCAAGTATAAATGAACTATGAGAAGAACATAGTAAATAAATGTGAAAGTGACCCTAAATTGTTTTATAAATATATAAACAGTAAGTTGAAGGTAAAGAAGCACATTACTAAATTAAGAGTAGATGCTAGGACGTATGAAAATGTATCGGACATGTGCGAGGTAATGAATAACAAATTGGGGTCGGTTTTTACTAGAGAGGAAAGTTTTGACGAACCACAGGCGGGAGTTCTGGAGAGTGGTCTTAGCAAGATTGAAATAACTAGAGATGAGCTGTTATCTGCGATGAGAGGACTTGAAGTAAGGAAAGCTATGGGACCGGATGAAGTGTCTGCCTGGGCTTTAAAGGAGTGTGCAGAGCAATCAGTGGAGCCAGTGAGGGACATAATTCAAGCTTCCTTAGATAAAGGAGAGGTTCCTGTTGAATGGAAAAGAGCTAATATCATTCCGATATACAAGAATGGAAACCCTGAGGACCCTTTAAACTATAGACCAGTTTCACTTACTAGTATTGTATGCAAGATTTGTGAAAAGATAATTAGGAAGAGATGGATGAAAATGTTGGAGAGAAAGAAGATAATAACGCCAAAGCAATTTGGATTAAGAGAAGGGACATCTTGTGTTACCAGTCTGCTATGTTACTACAGTAGGGTGATAGATGTACTGCAAGAAAGAGGCGGATGGGTGGATTGCGTCTACTTAGACCTTTCCAAAGCATTAGATAAGGTACCACATAAGAGATTGTTATCTAAGCTTGAGACGATAGGATGTGTCAGGGGGAGTTTGCTGAAATGGATGGAGAGCTATTTAACCCACTGAGCCCCAGCGACGCAGGGTTTGCGTCCACAATGTATGTAACGCTAAACCCCAGCGACGCAAACCATGCGTCCTGGCCGGTCCGGTCCCAATTACTCCGGTCCTATGGCACCTAGAGGGCTTAGATTTGTATGGGAACTGTGTAAGTATCCCACGCAACCATGCCGATGGTTGAAAACTCTCAAAGTCCAACCACGTGCGTGTGAGCGTGCAAAAAACGGTATTTTGGGTGTTATTGCCTTCAATTTATTACTCTTGTAAAATCGACTTTCAGGGGCTCCGTAGGACCAATTTTTTACCTTTTTGATCATTTTTTTTTCCTTCATTCCTAACCCATTCGCTATTGTTTCTGGATTTTTTTTTCTTCAGAAACAACCAGTCCCTGGTGGTACATTTATTATAAACTAGCTGGGGCTCAGTGGGTTAACAGATAGAGAAATGAGGACCAACATTAGAGGAACTTACTCATCGTGGCGGAAAGTTGAGAGTGGTGTGCCACAGGGATCTGTGTTGGCACCTCTTATGTTCCTTATGTACGTGAATGACCTGCCGATAGGCATAAACTCCTACATGTCAATGTTTGCAGATGATGTAAAAATTATGAGACAAATAACAAATAAAATTAGTTGTGAGGAGCTGCAAGGGGATTTAGATAAAATATACGAATGGAGCAACAAGTGGAAAATGAAATTTAATATATGTATATGTCATGTGTTAAATATGGAAAGAAGTGTGAATAGACCAAATTGGTAGTACAGGATGGGAGAAAATATTATTAGCAAGGCCAAAAAAGAAAAGGATTTAGGGTTGATTATACAAGATAACTTGTCGCCAGAGAAACATATTAACACCTTACGAGCGGCCTAGGCGGTTTGTTTATATGTACCGCCCAGCGGGGTGTTTTTACCCAAAATAGGGCTGTTTACGTGATCATTTTCATGCCTAAATTAGACCCAGAGCGTAAAACAAGTATCTATCCCTGAAAGGGCATAAACAGAGCTTTCCAATGACACCATAACGATCCTTTTATGATGGCTAGTTTTCTTGCAACAACCGTGCAACGCGAGTGCAAAAAGCATGTAATTCGGCACTTTCCCCATACAATTCCGTATATAGCGAGTCAGAGAGGGAGGGAGGAGGTGGGATTCGTGTCAGTAGGTTCGCCGCGGTGGTCTGGAGCAGTCATACGCTCGCTACTCTCCTGCCACCACTTGTCTCTCTCTCTCAGCAACATTACGTGCTGAAATTGCCACACGACCTATGTCGAGCGCCGCCAGATAGTCCAGATTTATTATACTCGACTTATGTTGCGCCCCGACAGTTATGGGTTAACAAGCTCTTTAGCGGAATGTATGCAATGGCCGGGAATATGAAAGTTGCTCTGAACTACTTGGATGAGAACATGTTAGCGAAGATTATAAAAAGTATGATTAGACCAAGATTGGAGTACGCAGCAGTGGTGTGGTCCCCGCATCTTAAGAAGCATATTCACAAGTTAGAAAGAATCCAGAGAGCAGTTACTAGATTGGTTCCAAGTCTTAGCGAACTGCCAT
>JBAKBP010005819.1:0-117404 GCA_037953745.1 Lithodes maja | reverse complement strand
ATACAACAAAATAACATACAACAAAATAACATACAACAAAACAACACACAACAAAATAACATACAACAAAATAACATACAACAAACCAACATACAACAAAATAACATACACAACAAAACAACATACAACAAATAACATACAACAAAACAACATACACAACAACACAACATACAACAAAATAACATACACAACAAAATAACATACAACAAAATAACATACACAACAAAACAACATACACAACATACACAGCAAACAACATACACAACAAAACAACTTACACACAAAACAACATGACAACAAAACAACATACACAACAAAACAACTATACAACAAAAAACATACACAACAAAACAACTTACACAACAAAACAACATGCACAACAAAACAACATACACAACAAACAACTTACACAACAAAACAACATGCACAACAAAACAACATACACAACAAAACAACACACACAACAAACAACACACACACAAAAACAACACACACAACCAAACAACACACACAACAAAACAACACACACAACAAAACAACACACACAACAAAACAGCACACACAACACACACAACAAAACAACATACACAACCACACACAACAAAACACATACACAACACACACAACAACAACACACACAACACACACAACAACACACACCAACACACACAACACAACAAACAACACAGCAAACAACACAACACAAACAACACACACAACACACACAACAAACAACACACAACAAAACAACACACAACAAAACAACACACACAACAAACAACACACACAACACAACAACACATACAACAAAACAACACACACAACAAAACACACACACAACAAAACAACATACAACAAAATAACATACACAACAAAACAACATACAACAAAATAACATACAACAAAACAACACACACAATAAAACAACATACACAACAAAACAACGTACACAACAAAACAACACACACAACAAAACAACATACACAACAAAACAACACACACAACAAAACAACATACACACAAAACATACACAACAAAACAATACACACAACTAAACAACACAAACAACAAAACAACACACACAACAAAACAACATACACAACAAAACAACTTACACAACAAAACAACATACACAACAAAACAACATACACAACAAAACAACATACACAACAAAACAACATACACAACAACACAACATACACAACAAAACAACTTACACAACAAAACAACACAGACAACAAAACAACATACACAGCAAAACAACACACACAACAAACAACCACACACAACAACACACACACAAACAACACACCACAACAAAACAACACACACACAACAAACAACAAACACAACAACCAACACACACAACAAAACACACCAACACAACAAAACAACACACAACACAACCCACACAACACCCAACACAACAAACACACAACACACAACACACAACAAACACAACACACAACACAACAACACACACACAACAAAACAACATACACAACAAAACAACACACACAACAAAACAACACACACAACAAAACAACACACACAACAAAACAACTACACAACAACAACACACACACAACAAAAACACATACACAACAAAACAACAAACACAACAAAACAACTATACAACAAAACCAACACACACAACAAAACAACTTACACAACAAACAACACACACAACAAAACAACACAACAACAAAACAACACACACAACACACAACCACAACACAACAACACACACACAACAAAACAACATACACAACAAAACAACACACACAACAAAACCAACACACACAACACACCCACACCACAACACACACACACAACACACACAACAAAACAACCACACAACAAAACACAACACACAAAACCACACACAACAAACAACAACACAACACACAACCCCCCACCCCCCCCCCCCCCCCCCCCCAACCCCAACACACACACACACCACAACAAAACACATACACAACAAAACATACAAAACAAAACAACACACACAACAAAACAACACACACAACAAACAACACACACAACACAACACACACAACAAAACAACTACACAACAAAACAACATACACCAACAAAACAACATACACAACAAAACAACATACACAACAAAACAACACACACAACAACAACACAACACACACACAACAACACACACAACAACAACAACACAACACAACAAAACAACACACACACACAAAACAACCACACACAACAAAACAACACACACAACAAAACAACATACACAACAAAACAACTTACACAACAAAACAACATACACAACAAAACAACATACACAACAAAACAACATACACAACAAAACAACATACACAACAAAACAACACACACACAAAAACAACACACACAACCACACAACACACACAACAAAACAACACACACAACAAAACAACACACACAACAAAACAGCACACACAACACACACAACAAAACAACATACACAACACACACAACAAAACAACATACACAACACACACAACAAAACAACACACAACAAAACAACACACACAACACACACAAGAAAACAACATACACAGCAAAACAACACATACAACAAAACAACACACACACAACACACACAACAAAACAACACACAACAAAACAACACACAACAAAACAACACACACACAACAAACAACACACACAACAAAACAACACACACAACAAAACAACACATACAACAACACAACACACACAACAAAACAACACACACAACAAAACAACATACAACAAAATAACATACACAACAAAACAACATACAACAAAATAACATACAACAAAACAACACACACAATAAAACAACATACACAACAAAACAAACGTACACAACAAAACAACACACACAACAAAACAACATACACAACAAAACAACACACACAACAAAACAACATACACAACAAAACATACACAACAAAACAATACACACAACTAAACAACACAAACAACAAAACAACACACACAACAAAACAACATACACAACAAAACAACTTACACAACAAAACAACATACACAACAAAACAACATACACAACAACAAACAACATACACAACAAAACAACATACACAACAACACAACATACACAACAAAACAACTTACACAACAAAACAACACACACAACAAAACAACATACACAGCAAAACAACACACACAACAAAACAACACACACAACAAAACAACACACACAACAAAACAACACACACACAAAAAAAACATACACAACAAAACAACATACACAACAAAACAACATACGCAACAAACCAACACACACAACAAAACAACTTATACAACAAAACAACACACACAATAAAACAACTTATACAACAAAACAACATACACAACAAAACAACACACACAACAAAACAACATACACAACAAAACAACTTATACAACAAAACAACACACACAAACAAAACAACATACACAACAAAACAACACACACAACAAAACAACATACACAACAAAACAACTTATACAACAAAACAACACACACAATAAAACAACATACACAACAAAACAACGTACACAACAAAACAACATGCACAACAAAACAACACACACAACAAAACAACATACACAACAAAACAACACACACAACAAAACAACATACACAACAAAACATACAAAACAAAACAATACACACAACAAAACAACACAACAAACAAAACAACACAAACAAAACAACATACACAACAAAACAACTTAACACAAAACAACATACACAACAAAACAACATACACAACAAAACAACATACACAACAACACAACATACAGAACAAAACAACACACACAACAAAACAACACACACAACAAAACAACATACACAACAAAACAACACACACAACAAAACAACACACACAACAAAACAACACACCACAACAAAACAACATCACAACAAAACAACTTACACAACAAAACAACATACACAACAAAACAACATACACAACAAAAGAACATACACAACAAAACAACATACACAACAAAACAAACACACACACAAAACAACACACACAACCAAACAACACACACAACAAAACAACACACACAACAAAACAACACACACAACAAAACAGCACACACAACACACACAACAAAACAACATACACAACACACACAACAAAACAACATACACAACACACACAACAAAACAACACACAACAAAACAACACACACAACACACACAACAAAACAACATACACAGCAAAACAACACATACAACAAAACAACACACACAACACACACAACAAAACAACACACACAACAAAACAACACACAACAAAACAACACACACAACAAAACAACACACACAACAAAACAACACACACAACAAAACAACACATACAACAAAACAACACACACAACAAAACAACCACACACAACAAAACAACATACAACAAAATAACATACACAACAAAACAACATACAACAAAATAACATACAACAAAACAACACACACAATAAAACAACATACACAACAAAACAACGTACACAACAAAACAACACACACAACAAAACAACATACACAACAAAACAACACACACAACAAAACAACATACACAACAAAACATACACAACAAAACAATACACACAACTAAACAACACAAACAACAAAACAACACACACAACAAAACAACATACACAACAAAACAACTTACACAACAAAACAACATACACAACAAAACAACATACACAACAAAACAACATACACAACAAAACAACATACACAACAAAACAACATACACAACAACACAACATACACAACAAAACAACTTACACAACAAAACAACACACACAACAAAACAACATACACAGCAAAACAACACACACAACAAAACAACACACAACAAAACAACACACACAACAAAACAGCGCACACAACACACACAACAAAACAACATACACAACACACACAACAAAACAACATACACAACACACACAACAAAACAACACACAACAAAACAACACACACAACACACACAACAAAACAACATACACAGCAAAACAACACATACAACAAAACAACACACACAACACACACAACAAAACAACACACACAACAAAACAACACACAACAAAACAACACACAACAAAACAACACACACAACAAAACAACACACACAACAAAACAACACACACAACAAAACAACACATACAACAAAACAACACACACAACAAAACAACATACAACAAAATAACATACACAACAAAACAACATACAACAAAATAACATACAACAAAACAACACACACAATTAAACAACATACACAACAAAACAACGTACACAACAAAACAACACACACAACAAAACAACATACACAACAAAACAACACACACAACAAAACAACATACACAACAAAACATACACAACAAAACAATACACACAACAAAACAACACAAACAACAAAACAACACACACAACAAAACAACATACACAACAAAACAACTTACACAACAAAACAACATACACAACAAAACAACATACACAACAAAACAACATACACAACTACACAACATACACAACAAAACAACACACACAAGAAAACAACACACACAACAAAACAACATACACAGCAAAACAACACACACAACAAAACAACACACACAACAAAACAACACACACAACAAAACAACATACACAACAAAACAACTTACACAACAAAACAACATACACAACAAAACAACATACACAACAAAACAACATACACAACAAAACAACACACACACAAAAACAACACACACAACCAAACAACACACACAACAAAACAACACACACAACAAAACAACACACACAACAAAACAGCGCACACAACACACACAACAAAACAACATACACAACACACACAACAAAACAACATACACAACACACACAACAAAACAACACACACAACACACACAACAAAACAACATACACAGCAAAACAACACATACAACAAAACAACACACACAACACACACAACAAAACAACACACACAACAAAACAACACACAACAAAACAACACACACAACAAAACAACACACACAACAAAACAACACACACAACAAAACAACACATACAACAAAACAACACACACAACAAAACAACACACACAACAAAACAACATATACAACAAAACAACACACAACAAAACAACATACACAACAGAACAACATACACAACAAAACAACACACACAACAAAACAACATACACAACAGAACAACATACACAACAAAACAACACACACAACACACACAACAAAACAACACACACAACACACACAACAAAACAACACACACAACAAAACAACACACACAACAAAACAACATACACAACAAAACAACATACACAACAAAACAACACACACAACAATACAACACACAACAAAACAACAAACACAACAAAACAACACACATAACAAACCAACACATAACAAAACAACACACAACAAAACAACAAACACAACAAAACAACACACAACAAAATAACACACACAACAAAATAACATACACAACAAAACAACAAACAACAAAACAACACACAACAAAACAACACACAACAAAACAACAAACACAACAAAACAACACACAACAAAACAACACACACAACAAAACAACACACAACAAAACAACATACACAACAAAACAACACACACCAAAACAACACACACAACAAAACAACATACACAACAAAACAACATACACAACAAAACAACACACACCAAAACAACACACACAACAAAACAACATACACAACAAAACAACACACACAACAAAACAACATACACAACAAAACAACATACACAACAAAACAACACACAACAAAACAACACACACAACTAAACACACAACAAAAACAACACACACAACAAAACAACACACACAACAAAACAACATACACAACAAAACAACATACACAACAAAACAACACACAACAAAACAACACACAACAAAACAACACACACAACAAAACAACATACACAACAAAACAACACACACAACAAAACAACACACACCAAAACAACATACATAACAAAACAACACACACAACAAAACAACACACAACAAAACAACATACACAACAAAACAACACACAACAAAACAACACACACAACAAAACAACATACACAACAAAACAAAACACACAACAAAACAACACACGCAACAAAACAACACACAACAAAACAACACTCTATCTATCTATTTATATGCTAAGGCCCAATCCCCATTTTGGGGGTAGCCGACTCAAGACAGAGCAAGAACAGGTAAAACACAAAAACAACATAAAACAACAAATAAACACAGATAAAATGCACAAACTCACACACATCCAGGTCACCCAGGAGAAGACCCAGAGACCAGGGTCACCAAGGTCGCTCCAGCACTCCCCCGGCCCCCGACCACCCGGAGAGGTTCCGATGTCGGCAGGCAGACATGCAGCGGAGCCAAAGCCACAAGCCCTCCCACCACACTTCCAGGCGCACCCTTCATATTAATCGTCTCCCCGGGCCAGGCGCCTGATGGACTATTATCTAGTCCAACTTGCGCCCGACCCCTTACTCCAAATGACCACGTGTTCACTCAACTATTCACAAGCATTCTCCATTCACTCCTGTCCACCGCCACTTCCCCTGCCTGATCTATAGTCATTCCTCTATCATCCAAAGCCTTTCTTACACAGTCTCTCCATCTCAATAGGGGTCTTCCTGCCCTTCTATCTCCCCTTGTACCTGACTCACATATTCTCTTTGTAAGCCTTTCATCTCCCATTCGTTCAACATGACCATACCAGCTCAGCACCCTTCTGTCCACTCTGGCTGACAAATGTTCCTGCTGCCCCACTCTCCTACGTATCTCTTCATTCCTCAATCTGTCTCTACGAGTAACTCCACACATACTCCTCAAGCAGCTCATATCCATCACATCCAGCCCTCTTTTCTCCTTCTTCTTCATAGCCCATGTCTCAGCCTCATACATCACTGTTGGCACAACAATTCCTTGATAGAGTGCACTTTTTACTTTCACTCCGAGATTTCTCGTCCTCCACATACTTCCCATTGCTCCGAAAACCTTCCTTCCTTCACACACTCTCTGTTTTACCTCCACTTCCACACCTCCACTCCTGCTTATCGTTCCTCCTAGATATTTAAAACACTCTACTTGTTCCAATATCTCCCCATCCAGCCTCACATCTAGATTCACCCTATGCTCTCCCCTATTACACACCATTACTTTACTTTTATTGACGTTCACCTTCAGTTTCCTCCTTCCACAAACCACACCAAACTCTTTGAATACCCGCTGCTGGGGGCGCTCGGTTATGGCCTTGGCCTTGCTCAGGACCTTGGGGCTGCTCGGCCAGACAGCCTGAGGAACAGCAACAACAACAACAACTACCCGCTGCAGTTTCTCATCAGAATCTGCCACCAATGCTGTGTCATCAGCGAACAGCAACTGATTCAACTCCCAATCTCTACCATTCTTTCCTACTAAACCCAATCCTCTTCCCATAGTTCTCCTTTTCACCTCCCTCACCACACCATCCATAAACATATTAAACAGCCATGGTGACATTACACAACCCTGTCGCAAACCTACCTTTACCTCAAACCATTCACTCAACTCACCATTTCCTACTCTCACACATGCTCTGCTCCCTTCATAAAAACGCTTAACTGCTTCTAACAAATTTCCTCCTATTTCATAAATCCTTAACACCTTCCACATTGCTTCACGGTCCACACGATCATACGCTTTTTCCAAGTCCATAAAAGCCCAAAATATCTCCTTATGCTTCTCTAAGTACTTCTCGCATAACTGTCTTACTGCAAACATCTGATCCACGCACCCTCTTCCCCTCCTAAAACCGCACTGTTCTTCTCCTATTGCAACTTCCGTACACTTTATTATCCTCTCTATCAACACCCTGCCATACAGCTTTCCAACCACTGACAATAAACTAATACCTCTATAACTTGAACACTCCTGCCAATCTCCCTTCCCCTTGTACAACGGCACAATACATGCACTCTTCCAGTCTATTGGTACCATTGACACAGCAAAGCACACATTGAAAAGTCTCACCAACCAATCTATTATCACATCTCCACCCTTCTTTATACACTCCACAGCAATACCATCCAAACCTTCTGCTTTTCCCGCTCTCATTTGTTTCACTGCTTCTTTCACCTCATTTTCCTCAATCCTTTCATTCATTCCCTGCCACTTGGGTGGCCTGGGTAACCTATCTCCATCCACCTCTGCTTCAATCACTGCTTCTCTTCTATCTCTTGTATTTAACAAAGATTCAAAATACTCGGCATATCTTTTCCTCACTTCAACTGGTTCCACTAGTAATTCTCCATTTTCATCTTTCACTGACTCTTCCCTCATTTGTCCTCCTTTCCTTACTTTATTTACCTCCTTCCAGAACATCTTCTTTCGTTCTTCAAAATTCTCACTCAGCCTTTGACCCCACCTTTCGTTTGCATCTTTTTTCGCTTCTCTAATTTTCCGTTTTGCCTCTCTCCTTTTCTCCTTGTACCTCTCCCATACCTCAACACTACCATCCTGTAAAACCCTCTCAAAACACTGTCTCTTCTCCTCAACTGCCTTTCTCACCGTATCATTCCACCACTCGCTTCCCTTCCTGATAGCTCTGCCTCTTACTTTCCTTTTGCCGCATACTACCTCTGCACTTGCTTTCACTCCTTCCTTAAACTGTTGCCATTCAACCTCTACTTCTCTCTCTTCCATCTCTCTCACTTCCATCGACTTTTCATTTAGTCTTTCCTTGTACTCCCTCTCTTTTTCACTCTTCTCTAACTCACTAACTTTTATTACCTCTCTTACTTCACGCTTGTCTCTTATTCTCCTGTAACTCTTAAGTCTTAGCTTTCCCTCCACCAGGTAATGATCTGACATACTCACCTCTCATCACATTCACGTCCAGCAGTCTACACAATCTTTCCCTTGTCACCAGCACATAATCCATCAATGCCCTCTCTACAATCTCTCCCCTCACAAGTCTATGCCAGGTGTACTTGTGTATACGCCTTTTTTTGAAGAACGTATTACCTACACTCAATCTACACTCTTCACATACATTTTTCAGTCTTTCTCCACTCTCGTTTACACCATCCACACCAAAACTACCGATGACTCCCTCAACAGGCTCATTTCCTACCCTAGCATTTAGGTCCCCTAAAACTATAACATTTTCATTTTCATCAAACCCTTGTAGACAATCTCTCAAATCCTCCCAGAAACCCTCTACCTCGTCTAACTCTCTTTCACTTCCTGGTCCATAGCACTTACAAAAACCCACCTTTCACCCTTAAACCGCATTCTCACCCACATTAGCCTTGATGACACCTCTTTCCACTCTTTTATAAACTCTCTCAACTCCTCCTTCACAATAATAGCCACTCCTTCTTTCCCCCTGACTCCCTCGTCTACTCCAGACTTTCTACCTATCACGTTTCCAAAATCCACTTCTCCCTCTCCTTTCATCTTTGTTTCATTCAGTGCAAGGACATCATACATCCTTCTTTTAAATAACCTTCCAATATCCTCTCGCTTCTCATTCGTACTACATCCACGCACATTCAAAGCTCCTATTCTTAGGGTCCGGGACCACGAACGCGTTCCCTCGCCCCCATCTCTGTCTCGTTTTTTTGGTAGATTTATTTAAGGGGAGAGGGATACCAGGCCCCCCGCCCCCGATCCCCTTTAGCCGACTTCTACGTCTCGCCGGAGAAAAGCGGTGGTGGAAATTTCTCACCCCTCCACCACAGAGGAGGCTACCTGCACCAGAAAGTGGCGGGCGTTGGGGTCGCCGCATCCCTACGCCATTTGAAAAAAATAGAGATGCAGAAGGAGAAAAAGATAGAAGGGGCTATGGGAAGTAGAGGACACCAACTCTCACTCTGACAAAGGGTCAGCCCACCACCATACACACACAACAAAACAACACACACAATAAAACAACACACAACAAAACAACACACACAACAAAACAACACACACAACAAAACAACACACACAACAAAACAACACACAACAAAACAACACACAACAAAACAACATACACAACAAAACACCATAACCCATTCTTGTCACTGTATTCTGGCAATTATTAGACGGGTTTATTCAGCTTAGGAAGGATGCTGTCTGCCCGTTAACAGATTACAGCCTATCTCAATTATTCCTTTTAGCTACCAGATATCCTTCCTAAGCTTCATAAAATCGTCTAAATGAAGCTGAAAAAAAAAAAAAAAAAACGTCGCTGGGACTGTAAGGGTTGAGGGGGGATGGTTCACTTTTTGGGCGTTTTTTGCATGTATTAGTTATTTTTATAGTTTCCTCCCTAGACCTCTATCAAAAAAAAAAAAAAAAAAAAAATCCATTAGATCCCCCTTTTAGATTAATTTGTACATTTTTCGGTAGAAAAACTTCTCGGCCGAAGGCCGGTTCTTCCAACATTACAGGCTCACCATCGTCCGCCAGGGAAAAAATCAACACTAAAATAGCACGAAAGGTCTAAATATTGACGAAGAAATGGGGCGAAAGCTCTTAAAATCGACTAACTAATGGGGCAAACATTTTAACATATGAAAACTAATGGGGCTAAACATGAGGGAGAAAGTGGTCCAGAAAATCGGCCCATTCCCCCTTAAAGAACAAAAGACCGTACTGGTGACCCCAACAACACCACAACGAGAGCCTAGCCAGTGTGTCCTGTATACTTGGGGTTCATGTGTCCCCAATAAACAAATAGGGTTTAAGGGGAGACCGACCGTTTTGTGTTTTTCTTTGGTCTATTAATTAATTTATTCCTTTATTTCTTAGTTATTTCGCTAGACCTCCATCAAGCTTAGAAAAACACCCCCTAGACCCCCCTTCAAGCTAAATTTGTACCTTTTTCGGTAGAAAAATGGTCCGGCCGAAGGCCGGTTTCTCTTAAAATTTCAGGCTCGCTATCGCTCGCCAGGAAATAATCGACACCTAAATGGCACGAAAGGTCTTAAAATTGACAGCGAAATGGGGCGAAATGTGTAACACGAGGGAGAAAGGGGTCCAGAAAAACTACCCATCTCCCGTTAACCTGAACAGTCCATCAGCCTCACCTTAATATAGGAGTCATGTGCTAAGTGGCTTTACATGAGTCTTGATATACTTTTTGAGGAAATTTAGTGCTGATGTTTGCACAACGACGCTATCCAAGATCAACATGTAGGGACAGTAAGTATTTTGAATAACACTGATGTGCCCTGGCAAGATTTTTGGACTGTCCACTAATATGGCCCATTGCTATAGTCTATTCGCTGTAAGTAGGCGAGAAATCATGACCTCTAACCTCTGTAACTCAAAAACGACTAGAGTGTTCGAGCAAATATTTCTACCAATTGGGAAGAGTCAGTCAAGAAATAGATGTGGAAATTTACAGCCAATTTGCTCTAGCCCTTTTTTGAGTTACAGAGGATAGAGGTCATGATTTCTTTCCTACTTAAAGCGAACAATAAATGTCGGACGCAGCTTCTGTGAACGCGCCTATTAGAGATGTACCTTTGACTGCTTCATTATATTATGGGGGGGGGGGGGTCACAGGCTTATTTTTTTCTCATTCTCTCCTTTTCTTTCTTTCCCTCGCTTGTATCCATTCGGCCCCATTCAGCCAACTGTTTTAAGACGTTTATCCCCATCCAGGTGTCGATTATTTCCTGGCGAGCGATAGCGAGCCAGCTTTGTATGGAGAAATCCGGCTTAGCCGGAGACATTTTTTTATCGAAAAATGTAAAAATTTAGCTTGCTGTCAAAACAAAAATATATTATGCTGGCTCGCTACCGCTCGCCAGAAAAATATTGACACCTGGATGGGGGTAAACGTCTTAAAACAGTAGGTTGAATGGGGCCGAATGGATATACACCAAAGAGAGAGGGAGAGACAGAGGAAAAAAGCGAGGTGGGCTCCCCTAAAAGCGAGGTGGGCTCCCCTAAAAGCGAGGTGGGCTCCCCTAAAAGCGAGGTGGGCTCCCCTAAAAGCGAGGTGGGCTCCCCTAAAAGCGAGGTGGGCCCCCTAAAGCGAGGTGGGCTCCCCTAAAACAAATTATTATACTTGCCCAATTTCAACACTGTCACGCCATAGTGTTAACCCCTTCTGTACCGGCGACATCCTTTTAATTTGATTCTGGCAACTAATAGACGATTTTATACAGTTTAAAATGGGTAACCAGCAATTAAGAACCTTCGAACTATCTCACTTAACCCTTTTTACTACCACAGATCCTTCTTTAACTGCACAATAACGTCTAAATATAGCTAGACAAAACTTAAAAAGACGTCGCCGGTACTGAAGGGGTTAAGCTTATTCTGCATTAATGCTATCTGGTCCGACGTCGTATGGGTTATTAGGATATTTTGTTGAATTATTATTGAGGATTTTGCTTGCTTCTGCCATATTTCAAGTAATGTAATTTAGTTTGTGTCCCAGACTAGGATAACCGCCTTCCCAGACTTCCTTCAAACTAAAAAATTACCCATCCAGACCTCCTTCAAGCTGAATTTGTGAATGTTCCGATAGAAAATGTCAAAGTCGAGGGCCGATTTCTTCTAGATTACAGGCTCGCTATCACTCGCCCATAAATATAACAGAAACCTTAATGGGATGGAACGCCTTATAAACATGGCAAGTCAAATAACTTCTTCAGGATACGAGGGCTCGTTTTTTTCATTATAATTTGTCTATTAGACGATTTTATGCAAGTCTCCAACCCATGAGTGGAATGTTATTCTCAATTCTTCTTCTATTCAACAGTTGAGCTCTGGAACTCTCTCCCTGAATCAGTCTTTCCATCATCCTATTAATTGAATTGCTTCAAACTCCGTGTGTCCGGGCATTTTGGCTCGAACGTCCCTTGATTTTGGCCCTGTCACTCTTTCAACTCTGCGGAGGCACTCGTCACAGGCAGTTCTGTCTTTTCTCTCCCTCACGCACATAGAAAACAAAACAAAAGTTAGGAAGGATCTTTAGGAATCAAATGAGTAGAAACTATTTCGATTAACCCTCTGACTTACAAAATTTCTTCATCAGCAATGATAGCTAGAATAAAGGGAAGAAAGAAAAGCATCTTAGTACAATGAAAGACTTTAATAACCCCTTGAAGATTATGACACGATTCAACAGTTTATTCGTGATTCAACAGTTTATTCGCGATTCAACGGTTTATTCGCGATTCAACAGTTTATTCGTGATTCAACAGTTTATTCGCGATTCAACAGTTTATTCATGATTCAACAGTTTATTCGTGATTCAACAGTTTATTCGTGATTCAACAGTTTATTCGCGATTCAACAGTTTATTCGTGATTCAACAGTTTATTCGTGATTCAACAGTTTATTCGCGATTCAACAGTTTATTTGCGATTCAACAGTTTATTCGCGATTCAACGGTTTATTCGCGATTCAACAGTTTATTCGCGATTCAACAGTTATTCTAGCTATCATTAGACGATTATTATTATTGTGGAAAGAGCTTGTGGTAGCTTTAGAGTTAATTGAGGTAGGTCTTAGCACTTTCATTCCTAGAGATCTTTCTTAAGTTACATAAAATCGCCTGATGATAGTCAGAATAGAAGGCAGAAATGCGTCCTGGTATACTGAAAAATATTCAATTGTTTAAGGGGGGTCACCAGCTTTGTTTTTTAACTTTCTCTCCTTCTTTCTCTTTCCCTGGCTTGTATCCATTCGGCCCCATTCAGCCCACTGTTTTAAGACGTTTATCCCCATCCAGGTGTTGATTTCTTCCTGGCGAGTGATGGCGAGCCAAAATTGTATGGAGAAATCCAGCTTCGCCGGACACATTTTTCTATCGAAAAATTTACAAATTTAGCTTGCTGTCAAAACAAATATATATACTGTACATATGCTAGCTCGCTACCGCTCGCCAGGAAAATATTGACACCTGGATGGGGATAAACGTCTTAAAACAGTTGGCTGAATGGGGCCAAATGGATACAAGCCAGGGTAGTTTTCAGGAGCTAGTTTTATTTATTTATATATTAATTATATAATGCGTAGATTATAAATTATTGCTTTTTAAATGGCTTACTTATATATTTGTATCTATCCTTCATCTTCTCTCAATATTCTTGGTGTCTCTTTTTCTTCTGCTCTCATTTGGAAGGACCATATTACCAGTCTTGCTAAGGCAGCCTCCCAGAAGCTGGGTGTGCTCAACCGCCTTAGGGGGTTCTTTTCCCCTGCACAGCTTCTTGCTCTGTACAGGGGCATAGTGCGCCCTTGTATTGAGTATTGTTCACATGTGTGGGGAGGTTCCTCTCACACTGCTCTCCTAGACAAAGTTGAAAGGAAGGCCTTTCGTATCATTAACTCCCGTCCACTCACCAACTCTCTGCAATCTCTCTCTCTCCGCCGCAATGTTGCATCTCTCTCGCTATTCTATCGCTACTATAATAATCAGTGTTCCTCAGAGCTATCCCAGTGCATACCACCTCCTTTACGTAGGGCACGTGGTACCCGTCTTGCAACTCAATCCCACCCCTACTCTGTGCAACTCTCCAACCCAAGAGTGAAACGTTACTCTCAAACTTTCTTCTACTCAACAGCTGAGCTCTGGAACTCTCTCCCAGAATCAGTCTTTCCCTCTTCCTATGACTTAAATTGCTTCAAACTCCGTGTGTCCAGGCATTTTGGCTCGAACGTCCCTTGATTTTGGCCCTGTCACTCTTTCAACTATGGGGGGGGGGGGGGGGCACTCGCTATAGGCAGTTATGCCTTTTGCCTCCCTCAATCACATAGGAAAAAAAAAAAAAAAATCCTGTATTGTTTTGAGGCTAATTCGTGTTAGGAGCAGAGACTTGACCGAAGGTAGATTGTGTTGGTGTCTTACTTGTGCAGGTAACTTAAGCAAATAAATATGTTAAATTAGAGATGATACGGTACCAGGTATACTGTAGGTGTAGCCCAAGATCAATATACAACAGGTCTGCCGGCTTAAAATAATAGGTTGTCTGACTACAGTTGCCAGTGAAAGTTGACGGAACAAGAGATTGTGTGACACTGCCTTCCCACAGTGTTGGTGGGTTTGGCACTCTAGCTATAGAAAGACGTACTAATAATTATATGATTATTCGCACACTAGTGATTGTTTATGTCTTGTCTTGCTGTTGGTTGATTAGGTTCACGATATAGGGGATGGGACTTGCTTGATATCACGTGGTTCTCGCACGTATAGGGTGACGGTGTTTTGATGCCTGATAGCTCTTCTGGGAGGGGGGGGGGGGGCTGAGGGGGGGGGGGGGGGGGTAGGCCTTAGGGGGGTAGCAGGTTGTGGTTTTGGGGGTTGGTGACTAGGCTCTGACCGAATTTCAATGCGAGTTTTCGGTAACTGCTAGATAGCGTTTCTAACCCCAGGGACCAGGCGGGTGCCCAACCCCGAAAGGGGTTGAAATAGGCGAGCTATCCCCCCGCCAAAGGCGGCTTTCTAGGGCCTTTCCTAGCTGATGCTGAGAGGATTGGGTTCTAGTCATATGGTGATGGGCTGGTCTATCAGAGTGAGAGCTGAGCAATCTCTGCCATACCCATAGCTTACTCTGACTTTTCCTTTAACTTATATATTTTCTAGATCTC
Organism: Lithodes maja; assembly: GCA_037953745.1. Classification (NCBI taxonomy): domain Eukaryota; kingdom Metazoa; phylum Arthropoda; class Malacostraca; order Decapoda; family Lithodidae; genus Lithodes; species Lithodes maja. The sequence continues at coordinate 100,747 of JBAKBP010005819.1, read as the reverse complement.
AAGTGACGGCGTCTCTTCCGTGGATTGACCTCCCAATCTACCAAGATTGGAAGCCAAAGCGTCACATTTTTCCCTTGCCCCTCAACTTTCTCTTCATAATTGCTGAGGGGCACAGGACCCTGGCTGGGGCTTTGGTTTCCCGGGCGTTTCCGCACCCTCCTCAGCCCCCGCCATGGAGTAGCTTCGGTCACCCAGGTGGTCGGCGGGGAGGGTTCTGTGGGGGCACTCGGTTATGGCCTTGGAATTGCTCGGGGCCTTGGGGCTGTTCGGCCAGGAAGCTTGGGGAACAACAACAACAACAACAACAACCACCCCAGGGACCGTAGCGCTTTGGGGTAGTGTGTGTATTAGAGTCCTAAAATGATCCTGCAAGTTCTTTTCTGCACTTTTTCGAGTTGTTCTTTCTGTGTTCTTGTTGGTGATGAGGTCCATGCCAGGAAGGCATAAGTGAGTTTGGGCAGAATGAACAGCTTGTACGTATAGGTGAGGTCGGGTGAGCGACTTAAGACAGCGAATGAGGTAGAGTTTATAGCCACAAATGTTGACTACACTACTGACGTGGGGTTTCCAATTAAGATTGTTGTCTATGATGACTCGTAATAGTTTTAAATTGTTCACTACCTGTACAGCGCTGGATCCGAGGGTGATGAGAGGTGGGTCAATGATAGCTGAACCCACGCTGATGTGCATCACTATTGTTTTGGCACTATTTATGGTGACGTCGTTCGCTGAAGTCCAGTCCTAAAGTTGGTTGACATGATCCTGAAGTGCGCTGAAATCAGGTGATGTGTTGTCTATGCTCACTCCGATTGTTGAGTCATCCACGTACTTCCAGTGTGCATCTGTATCTCTCATTGCATCGTTGATCAGGATGAGGAAATATAAGGGTCCCATTTTTGTGCCTTGTGGGATTCCGCAGGTCAGTGGGAGGGTGGAGGATACTATATGACTTTAAACCGCGGTGCTTGTCTGCGGTCACTGAGGAAGTCTGCCAGCCATGAAACGAGGGAGGGTCGTAATCCGAGCTCCGTTGCCTTTTTTATGATAATGTTATGGTTGACTAAATCAAAGGGTTTACTGAAATCTAGAATTTCCTTTTTTCCAGGTTGCGATAAATGAAGTCTAGAAAACTGACCAGGCAGTGGGTTGTGGAGGATGATTTCACATTACCGAATTGTTGTTGGTCTATGGATGTTGCTATGTCAGAATAGGCCCAGTCAAATACGAAGCTTTCACAGATTAGACTGGGGATTGGAGATATGACAATTGAGCGCAATTTGTCAAGGGTTTCTGGGTTTGTGGTTTTTGGTAGTGGTGTGACGTAGGATATTTTCCACTCAGCTGGGCATTTACTTTGTGCGAGCGATGCGTTTTATATGGAGGAGAGTGGCTTGGCAATTTCACATGCAAATTCCTTGTAAATTCTTGCTGGTATGTCCTGTGGTGTGACTGACTAGCTTGGTTTTAAGATTGTGTAGGCGGTTTGAAACCTGATACTCTTCCACGAATTCAGGGGGCGTCGGCGAGGGGAGGTAGGCAGGGAGTTGGTGTGTGTCTGTAGGCTATGTGACTTTATATTTATGTGTTTATTTGTTTTTTTAGTATACAGTGTGTGTATGCGAATGTGAACGTATGTATCTATGTACTCTGGCACTTACCCCAATTTTCCTTTTTCTTTCTTATGGGGAAGGCTGACTCGAGACAGATCCCGAACAAGGACATCACAACACATCAGAAAAACAAAACAAAATACAAAATCACACACCTCTCGTCCTCCAAACCTGATCTTCTTTTCCTCACTGAAACCCTGGTATCTGAGGCAACTGCCAGTAGCCCCTTCTCTGTATCCTCCTACTTTCTCTATCCTAGTTTCAAAGCTAAAGGCGGATATTGCATACAACAAACTCCCTTGCTCTCGTGTTCCCGATTTTGACTCCTCTGAATTCTCAACTTTATGGCTCAAACTATCCTGTCACTCTCATACTAAATATTTCTGTGCTGTCTATCTTTCCCCTAACTCTACCGACTTTCCCAAATTCTTTGACTATCAAAACTCTAAAGTGGAACACATTCTATCCATCTCTCCCTTCTCAGAAATCTCCATCTTAGGAGATTTCATCGTTCACCACCACCAATGGCTCTCCTCTCTTACTACTGACCAACCTGGTGAACAAACCTTCATCTTTTCTATCCTAAATGACCTACAGTAGAGCAGCTAGTCAAGCAACCCACCCATATCCCAGATCGCTTCGGATCTCGGCCCAACATTCTTGACTTGTTTCTGACTTCTAACCCTTCTTCTTATACTGTCAATCTTTTCTCTCCTTTGGGCTTCTCCGACCATAAACTTCTCTCCGTTACCAGTCCTATCTCTCCAGTATGGCCACCCGATCCTACCAGCCGGCGGCGCTTGTGGCACTTTGGCGCTGCCGACTGGGAAGGCTCTTCAGAGGTACTTTTTTTATTTCCCATGGAATGACTTCTGCTTCCTTGGCCGAGGACCCTCGGAGAGTGCTGAACGCATTACCGAGGTAATCCTCTCGGGCATCGAAGCGTACATTCCATTTTCTTTCTCTCAGACTAATGCAAAAAAATCTTGGTTTACTCACGCTTCTTCTACTGCTGTCCGCAACAAGGAGGAAGCATTCAAATGGTATCATGCCTTAAAACTCAAGAATCTCAATCTTCCTATTTTCTGCCCGGAATCAAGCCAAATCTGTTCTTCGACTTGCCAAACACTCTTTCATCAATAATAAATGCACTGAACTGTCCAACTCTAGCTCTTCCCAAGCTCTTTGGCATCTAGCCAAAAACCTCTCCAACAATTTCTCTTCCTCATCTTTCCCTCCCCTTATGCACTCTGATGGCAAAACCATCACTTCTTCCTCTGACAAAGCTGAACTCTTCGCTCAAACTTTTGCTAGAAACTCCACCTTGGATGATTCTGGTGCTATTCCTCCTTGTCCACAACCCTCTCTCCAACTTATGCCTAATATCCTAATCTCTTCTAAAGATGTACTTTCTACCTTCTCTTGGCTTAATAATAAGAAGGCGTACGGTCCGGACGGTGTTCCTCCGTGCCGACTCCCTGACTAGGCAAAGTCTTTCGTCTCTGTCTCTCCTCTAACGTCTTCCCTTCATGCTGGAAGTTTGCTCTCATTCAACCTGTCCCAAAGAAGGGTGACGGCTCTCAACCCTCCAACTATCGTCCCATTGCTCTCATCTCTTGTATCTCTAAAGTTTTTTAAACTAATCTTGCTTCCAAATTTCTTGAGCATTTCTCTTCTCATAATCTGCTCTCAGATCGCCAGTATGGCTTCCTTAACCCTTAAAGATCGGGGTCGGACTTAAGTCCGGTTTCAATTTGCAGCAAGTTAGGAGCATTATTAAGGCTTTTAAAGGGTTAAAATCGAGTGCAAATGGCCGGGAGAGCAGCGGGCCAGACAGCCGACTCCCAGGGCTTACCGCCGCCCATTAACTCACGTTCCCTATGTTCTTGAGAGGCCGGCAGTATAGCCAGTAGTGAGCATAGCTGGGAAAAATATGCCGCTATACGCTAAACTCCCATGTTACTGGTATCACTGTATGAGAACCACGAGTGCTACGTAACTCGTTCTGGTCTCATTTTGAAGCTTTTAGCGCCTAGATTTTTGCTAAATATTTTTGTTTTCATGCAGATACTTGATTTATCATGCAGGAGGGCTTGAATATGCCCAAATAAGCCCAAAACCCCCCCGCTAGACAAGGGTTACGGGTCGCTCTACTGGTGATCTTCTTTCATATCTTACTATATCTTGGTCATCCTCCTTTCAGGACTACGGTGAGACTTTTTCTATTGCACTAGACATATCGAAGGCCTTCGATAGAGTCTGGCACACATTTGTAATTTCTAAACTACCCTCCTTCGGTTTCTATCCCTACATCTGTGTCTTTGTCTCTAATTTCCTTTTCGGCCGTTCCATAGCTGCGGTTGTGGACGGCTATCGGTCACTTCCTCATGGTGACCGGTCAACTCAACCAGTAGACCATTTCAACCAGTAGCTCTCAACCAGTACCAAATCAACCAATACGGTTAGGTTAGGTTAGGTTAGGTTAGTACTATATTTTGGCACTGGTTTGGTTGATCTGGGTTAATTTGGCACTGGTTGAGAGGTACTGGTTGAAATGGTCTACTGGTTGAGATGACATGGAACCCTTCCTCATCCTATCAACTCAGGTGTTACTCAGGGCTCTGTCTTATCTCCTATTCTCTTTCTAATTTTCATAAATGATCTTCTCAACTGTACCTCCAGTCCCATCCATTCATACGCACACAACTCTACCTTACACTACTCAATTAGTTTTCCAGAACGCCCCAGCCAGCAATCCCTCAAAAACAAACGTAATGAAACCATGCAACACTTATCTTCTGATCGAACTACTATTTCCAATTAGGGCAGAAAACACTTTGTTGCCTTTAATGCTTCCAAAACCCAATTTTTCTATCTATCTAGCTGTTCGGAACTCTCAGAGGACAATCCCTTATTCTTTAACAATACAAAAATCAATCCTTCATCTTCTCTCAATATTCTCAGTGTCTCTTCTTCTTCTGCTCTCACTTGGAAGGACCATATTACCAGTCTTGCTAAGGCAGCCTCCCAGAAGCTGGGTGTGCTCAACCGCCTCAAGGGGTTCTTTACCCCTGCACAGCTTCTTGCTCTGTACAGGAGCACAGTGAGTCCTTGTATTGAGTTTTGTTCACATGTGTGGGGAGCATTCTCTCACACCGCACTCCTAGACAAAGTAGAAAGGAAGGCCTTTTGTATGATTAATTCCCACCCATTCACCAACTCTCTGCAATCTCTCTCTCTTCGCCACAATGTTGCATCTCTCTCGCTATTCTATCGCTACTATAATAAGTGTATACCACCTCCTCTATGTAGGGTATGTGGTACCCATCTTGCAACACAATCCCACCTGTCGTGAATCCTAGCTGGTATATATACCGTAGTTTGAATTTCCCGGGTCCACGACAGCTGGTTCCTTTTTGTTTATACGCATTACTTTATTTATCTTTGTGGATAAATATTACTGTGGTTGCACCAATTATATCTTAGTTTATTTTCCCTTATTATTTAATCACGGGGGACGATATAGAACCCTTAAATATATTTTATATTGTTACGATAAAAGGGAATCTCAGTACACTTCACACAGAGACTTCGTCCCGCTCACAACAAACCACCAGTTGCTGCCACATAACAACAGAACTTCCCTGATCTTCACCTATCGACATGTCCATCACCTAACCTACACTCTTTGCATCACAGCTAAGTTCCTTTAATACTAGAAGTACTTCATAGATATTACTGGGACTACCACAGATAGCCTACATATACAATTTAACACGTAAGTCAACTTACGCCGACCGGTATCATATTTATAGCCTAGGCCAATTCATCTTTCCAGGTCTAATCATTTAATTTATATCCGTTTCTCCTCTACCCCCTAGGAATAATAAACAGGATATAATTGGTGCCGTGTGACCAGGATACTGGGCCATCTGTTATATATTGGTAGGAATTGGGGGGGTATTAGGCCTGACTTGTCTGCCTTTGTGTAGAGCTGGGCGATCCAGTGGACAAATGCCGAGGGGCGCACCGGGGAAAGCTGCAAGGGCAGGGGGCGTTGGCCAAGAGTTCGTGCCATCGTCCGGTCGTTACCCTGTGCCTTTGAGAAAGGTGGCCCTCTTCGGCTATTCCTATGTACGGGATTTTCCGCTGGATCGTCCAGTGCAGTGCTCTGCTTTTTTTGTTAAGCAGATCTATAGACCAGGGGCAAGGGTGGACACTGTCAGGCAGACCTCGGTCTGGGATGCGCTCCTAGCCTACAAGCCGGATCTTACGTTCCTGATCCTCAGGGGAAACGATTTGACCCTGCAGACTGACCTTCAGAGGGTGGCCCTCGGGCTCCAGTCTCTAGCTGAAGAGATAGAAGAAAGGACTGGGGGTCACTGTCTGGTGGTCAGTCTGGAATCTAGGGTAAGCCCTAGGGGTATGACCCCCGAGGAATACAATAGGGCAAAAAATGGTGTGAACCTCCGCTTGCGAAGAAATCTCCCATTTACTAAACAAAGGTACTTTGCCATGGGGATGAGTAAGACCGACTTGTGGGACGGAGTTCATTTAGATGCGCCAGGGAGCCGGAAGGTGTTAGAATAGGCTATTAGACAGAGCGCGTGCCTTCTTTGAGGAGAAGGACGGGGCCGAGGAGGAGCAGTCGACGCAATAAGCTAGATCTAAAGACTAGGACGACGGCTGCGGCTGTTCCTCCTTCAGAGGAGTCTTGATCCTTCTTTCTTTTTCTTTGTAATTTGTTAAAATTTAATATAGTAAAGTAAATATTGTAAAGTAGAGTAATATGACAGGGTAAAATTTCCTTTTCTTTGATAATTTGTAAACTCACAGGGGGCACGTGATCTGCATGCTTCAATTTGCTTGGTTGCTGTCGTCATCAATGTAAGTAGGTTAGCCTGGGCTTAGAATAGATTAGAATAGGTTAGCCTACAGTGATGATTAGTATTGTTGTTCCTTAAGCTTTCGTTACCGTAAATATTTAAGAATGGAGGAGAAAATAAAGTCATTGCGGCGGTTCAGGGCCACCAAGAAGGGAGGGATTACTAAGCTTACCTCTAATCTGTCTGAATTTATTGAACATGCTGCTACACTGCATGATGTAAGGGGTGTGAAAATCACTGTAGAAAAGGCCCTAGCTGATATCGAGTCGTATAGCATAGAGTTGTATAGCTTATATTCAGATGATCAGTTAGAGGAGGAGATGGTGAAAGATATGCAGTATGTTAATCAAGTAAACAGTCAGTTAGCTGAGTTAGATAGTGCTCTACAGACAACCACTACTGGTAGATCTCATGATAGTGCAGCAAGTAGGAAACAGAAGGGTATTAAGCTACCCTCCCTGAAGTTGCCAGTTTTTGACGGGGATCCAACACAGTGGGTGGGTTTCTGGGAGCTCTTTGATTGTAGTGTTCACTCCCAAACAGACTTAACTGACATTCAGAAATTTACGTATCTAAAGGGACAACTTAGTGGTGAGGCTCTACAAATTGTTAGTGGGTTTAGTTTGGTCGCTGCAAGTTATGAATCAGTGGTCACTATACTGAAAAACAGTTATGGTCAAAAGGATCGCATCAAAGCAGCTCACATAGCGAAACTGTGTAATCTCCCGCATCCTAGCCAGGAGGTCAGTGCTCTGAAAGATTTTTCCGCGTCATTTGAGTGTGCGTTAGAGTCATTACGCTCTATGGATGTAACAGTAAGTGAAATGTGTGCAGTATTGTTGCATAATAAACTTCCTAGTGCACTCTCTGAAGTGATTAAGCATGAATTAAAAGACAACTGGCTGGATGTGGATGAATATGTTTGTGTGTTTAAGACTGAAGTGTGCAATCTAGAAAGTAGACATAATCCACTAGAACAGTTTGGGGCGACCGCCACAGCAGCATATGCGGTGTATCAGAAACCCGATACCAAGCAGAAGTATGGATGTAAGTTGTGTTTAAAGACAGGACATTTTTGGGCAAAGTGTGCAAAATACAAGAACAGTCCCACCAAGGCCAATAGAGCAAGGCAGTTGAAATTGTGCGTTGGGTGCCTGTCGTCAGAACATGGCAGCCAGGGGTGTACTAACCCTAAAATTAGGCCGTGCCGATTCTGCCAACAGAAACATTTTAATTATTTGTGTCCGACGCCATGCCTTGAACAAACTGGACAACCAGCAGCCCCTGAACCAACAGTGACCATGGCTGTGGCTTCGGGCCATAATGCAGTGTTGTTGCCTACCATTCAGATTCCCTTGACCGACATAAACGGTCATACCAGTAAAGTAAGAGCTTTGTTGAACCAATGTTCGCAACGTACCTTCATCTTGCGCTCTGCTTTATCGCAGCTTGATTACGTTAGGGTCAGTAAGGAACTGCTAAGGCTCCAGGGATTTACTGGCTCACTGGGTAGTACTGAGTATGAAATAGTAGAGTTAACCTATCATCACAGAAGAAGGGTGCATAAAGTGAGAGCCGTTGTGGTGGAGGAGTTACCAGTATACAAACCAGGGAGAGGATAGTGATGGAGGTAAATGCAATCAAGGCTCGGGGTTACAAATTAGCCGATCCAGGTATCACTGATGGAGATATAATAGGGTTACTGATTGGAGCGGACTTTTATTACCACTTTGTACATTCAGGCTATGTCAGGGAAGGAAGTATAGTTATGTTACCCACAATTTATGGTTATGCTCTGAGTGGCACTTATCAGTCAGATATAGAAGAGACCCATGTAGAGTTAGTCACTGTTCTTAAGTTAGCAGTAGACCCTTTAGTGGAGATACAGGAAGATATTGGCAGGAATTTTCCGGAATTAAAGGATCTGACAGCTCTATGGGACTTGGACCATATTGGTATAAGTCCTAATGAGACTGGTAAGGGTGGGGGAGAGTCTTAAATAGATTTTCTGAAACGGTACAGTATTCCGAAGCGCAGGGACAGTATATAGTGGAACTGCCGTGGAGAGATAACATAGATAAATTACCTGATAAATTTAAGTTAGCCCTGGGCAGAATGAGAGGCTTGCAGCGTAAATTTATGAAAGATCCCAACTACTGTCAACAGTATACAAAGGTTCTGGATAATCAGATCGAAAGGGGGTTTATTGAAAGGGTAGAAAACAGGAATCAAGCTGGTCATCCCATTCACTACTTAGCTCACCATGGTATTACCAAGGATAGTGTTACTACGCCTGTACGGATTGTGACGCCCAGTGCGTGGCAACGCAACCTGATTGTACTCCTTGGTACTCCACTGTGCCGTGTGCCGGTGCGGTGCCGTGTGCCGGAGCGGTGCCGTGTTGGCTGCTTATATTGAGTGTGACAACGTATAACTATGTTCTTTGTATCTCTGCAAAGGTCTCGTCATTTGCTAACCAGTGGTGGGTTTTGTTTTAAGCCATGTCGAGACCTTCCATTTAATATGTAGTATCAATAGAGAAGTTGATAGATGAGATAATAGGAATTCAGAGAGAGAGAGTGAGTTAGACTTCAGAGCGAGAGGGTAGCAATGGTTGCCAGACGTATGGACCGGTTGGCAGCCCTGCGCTTATAGCTAGGTGCGACAGGGTTGGTAGTACATTGCCGCCTGCATATGCTGCCGGGCTGCCCATGTTGTCGTACTGCACATTGCATGGAGGCTCGCTGTGTGTTCCATGATCAGGTTGCCTAGAACCTTTGAGATTCTAACATCCCTTGCCCTCTCTCCCAATTTCTCACGGTTGCACTCTTTCTCTCTGACGACATTACTCTCATTTCATTCTTCTCTCTATTTAAATGCATACCCTTCCCTTGAGGTCCTAAAGGAGTTTCAGCACTCACCTCTCGTATTACTCTTAGGACAAGCATATATTTACATGTATTAGATTTAAGGGGTTAATGTGAACAGCGATCTTCTTGATGAGGATAGTTGGTGAACGTTCTACATGTTCACGAGTTATATGCCCAGCTCATCATCCAATTTGTGACTAGACTAGTGCCATGTGTAAGAGCCCGACCATGCCCAGGAGTTGTCTGTAGAGGGGCGAGGACTTAGCCTTGATTTGCCTACCGAGCCAGGAGCGAGTGCAGTACCAGAGACTACAGCTCGCTCGTAGTGCCGGTATAGTAGAGTAACGTAATTTATCTGTCCTTGTGTTCTCTACAGTCTTTTCCTGGGTTCTCGCTTTCGGTGCTGGGACTCGTTGTTCCTGTGACTTGGCCTGCTAGCTAGAACACATGGGGATGATGAGTGGGTTATATCTTTATTTTACTATGCATTGCAGCTCTCTTTAAGTTTATGTATATAACACTTTACAATACACATTACTCACACACAAGACAACACTATTAATACTTTCATGTATCAATTAACTGCACTGTCGTTTTGCTGCTGTTTCCAGAGTTCTATTGCGTAGGGCGCATACGGACTCAGAGGGGAGACAGAGTGAGAGAAGCGAAGTAGCCTATGCGGTAGTAGGCTACCGGCGCAGTACTGTTGCCTGCAACCTTTTAGTTATTCCAAGTATAGATTCATTATTACAATAAGTGACTACTATTTATGTTCCTTCCATGTGTATTATTAGGTATCTACTGGATCATGAACATCTTGTATGCTACATGCTAGTGCATGTTAGTAGGGGACAGTTATTCTAGTGCATGCGCTTTCAAGTAGGCGTGTACATTTGTCATTTAGCATTTCACTGTCATACCTTTAGCCTGCTTCTATTCTACATTATTAGAGGCTTAATATTAACGTAGTTTCTTGAGTATTACATTTCTTTAGTAATAACGTAACCTATAAATGTCTGAGGGAGTTTAGCCTCATAGCCTACCCCTGTTGTACACTTTCGCCGAGTTAAGGTACCTCGTTACCATAGACGATAACTCTGTAGGGCGTTGGTGCTTTTGTTGTCTGGAGCATATAGTATTTGGGACTGGAATCGAGCGTGTCGTTGTCACATAAGCCATTTCTGTCCTACGATCAAGAATCCCGAATATGTATTGCCGATCCAGCCGTAACAAAATGGCGACCTTGCACAAGATTCAGTAGTATCCTATCACATGTTTTTTGGAGAACTATTCTATGCTACCTAGTAGAGCTGGCTAGAATTTTCTTGCATATTGGAGGAATTTTTATTGTGTCATTATTGTATTGGTGGACTTGCAGATTGTTTCGTTGGGGGTGTCTAGAGTAGAGTCATTCAAGCATCTTTAACATTTTGTGAGTCGAGACTGCAATTAGTAATAAGCACTTCTTTTTTTTTATGAACAGCAATTGTATAACCAGCACTATGTCTAATGACTCATCATTTACGGGGGAGGATAACACGGTACAGCCTAGTAACCAGCAAGTACAACAGATGTTTAGGGAGGGGAGTGTTATAAGTGGAGAGAGGGATGCCCGGGCATTTTTGCAGACACCTTTGACCGAACAGCGCCTGCAGGCTATTGATTGTTACGGTCTTCGCTGTTTAGCCACGGTTTTGGGGCGGGACTGTCCTGACAGTTGGCCCAAGAAGAATTTGGTGGCATGTTTGTTGGGTGATGGCGATGGGGCGATGGGTGGAGTGGGGTCTTGGGGGGTTCCCTCCAAGCCTCCATTCCACTCTACCCCTGAGCTGGGCCCTCAGCCAGCGAGTCTTAGCACGATGCAGCAGGAGGGTTCTCAAGGGCAAGCTGGCTTACCCGTAAACACGTCTCGGTGTGGATCCCCCATTTTGTGCTCTCCCCCCCCAGGCCTGTCTCCTGAGATGTTATTTCAGCTAGAACTAGCTAAGTTTAAGCTGCAGGAGACTCAGATACAGATACAACAGGCTAGTATAGAACGCATAGAGGTTGCTAGAATCCAAGCCAATCAGGATGCAACCAGGTACCAGGCTGAAATGGATGTCGAGAAGTCTAGAGTAGAGACCACGGGGCGTCATCTCGGTGGTGGGCACCGGGTTACAGACTCACTTTCGCATTTAATTAAGTTAGTACCCGCATTTGATGAGACAGCAGTGACTGAGTTTTTTGCTCGTTTCGAAAAGAAGTGTCGTGAGTATGACTGGCCGGAGGTTAAATGGGCAGCATTAGTTTCATCACGTCTAGTGGGTAAGGGGTTGAAAGCCTACGATGCACTGTCACTGGACGAGAGTGTAGTGTATGGACTGGTGAAGGAGGCTGTGCTCCGGGCCTACGAACTGCAACCCGAAACTTATAGATTGAAGTTCCGTGGCGTGAATAAGAAGAGCGACGTCAGTTTTATGGAGCACGCACGGGACTTAACAGATGCAGGTAATAACTGGTTTCGGTCCGAGCACGCAGAGTCGGCTGAGGAAATTAAGCAACTTTTCTATCTGGAACAGTTTTACAAATGTACTGGAACCGATCTAACGCTGAACATTAAGGAAAAATGTCCCAAGACAGTAGAGGAGGCTGCCAAGATGGCAGACCTCAGATTATCATTGATTCGTGGTTGCGGTGCCGCTCAGAGGGCTGAGTCAGGGCAGAAGGGGCGCTATACCCCACCCACCAGAGTTTTCGATGATAACAAATCCTATGACACACATAACCACACTAAATGCATTGCACCTAATAACACCTACAAACACAAGCCTCTCCCGTTTACTAAAGGTCAGGCCCCTTCTTCGCCCGCACAAGGGAAGAAGCCCATTGGGGATGTGAAATGTTACAAATGTCAGAAGCTAGGCCATTATTCACGTGAGTGCCCTAGTAACACTCCCGCTAAGCCGGTGTCATTGGTTCACAGTATCGGTGTGTCTCTGAAGGCTGCAGCAACTGCCCGGGGTAGGTTGTCAGCAGCTGAGGCACACGCGGTAAAGAAGCGTACGGAAGGCTCGACACCTGTCCGGGACACTTTCTGTAGCCATCGGGGACACGGGTTTGTGAGCTGGAGGAGTGAACTACGGAGGGTTGACTTGCTGAGGGATACGGGGGCTTCGCAAACTTTGTTGAGGAACTTCACAGGGAAACCGATAAATGCGGCCAGAGTTGTTGTGGTGCAGGGTATAAATGCTACGAGGTCATACCCACTTGTGAGGTTGGAGTTGAGAGTGGGAGAGGTGTGCAGGGAGCTGGATGTAGGGATCGTTGAGTGTTTGCCAGTTGAGGGCGTCGACCTTCTTCTCGGCAACGACTTTGCGGTGCCCACTTCCGGGACTCCACCCTTAGTCGTTGCCGAGAGGGCGGCCGACGTGGATGGTGAGAATCGGGAATGGGTTGGGAGGTGCCAACAGGATGAGATGGCCTGTGTGGTAACCCGATCTCGCTCTGCGGCTCCTGCACAGCCTAGCACTCAACCTCGGGGACAGTGGAGGAAGGATCAGGAGAAGGTTGCTAAGGGCAGGAAAAGGGACATTGATTCTGCTGCACTTCTCGGTGATTCGGTACTTGGACCTATAATAAACACGGGAGTTGACTCTGGCCCAGATATGGTGTGTAACAAGGCAGAGTTGGGTAAGACTTCGCGTGAGGCAAGAGCTGTAGCGAGAGCCACTAAGGCAGTAGAGCCTACTAGCCGGGGTAATGTCTTATTACAAAACCATCTTGATGCATTGACGCCCAGGGACATTAGTGAGCAGCAGCTGCAAGACGCTAGCCTAGCTCGTTATAGCAATGGTGCCATAGAGTTGGAGGAAGATGGGGATGCGAAGCCGGGAGATTTCTTTAGGCTCAACAGGATATTGTACCGCAGATTTCTAGACCCAAAATCGAAGTGGGAGGGTGGTGCGAGGGTAGTAGACCAGGTGGTTGTTCCAAATAAGTATAGAGAGTCCTTATTGTGTCTGGCGCATGATGTGCCGGTGGCGGGTCATTTGGGGGTAACAAAAACATTGGCGGCATTGGGCAGGTTTTTCTGGTGGCCTGGGGTCAAGGCTGATGTCTGTGCATGGGTGGCTGGGTGTGCGACCTGCCAGACAACGGGGAAGCCTAACCAGACAATCCCGAAGGCACCTTTGTTTCCCATACCTGTCACCGGGCCTCCGTTCAGCAAAGTTGTAGTAGATTTGGTTGGCCCTTTCCCGCCTACTAGTAGTGGCAATAAATTCCTGTTGACAATCATGGATGTGGCTACGAGATACCCGGACGCATACCCCATGAGAAACGGCTCGGCAAAGGCAGTTGTTAAAAACTTATTATTGTTCTGTTCCCGTTATGGATTTCCACGTGAGGTGCAGTCAGACCAGGGGAGCAATTTTACATCCAAATTGTTCAAGCAAACCCTTCAGTTGCACGGTATATGTTCTGTAGTGTCGTCAGCCTACCATCCCGAGAGTCAGGGAGTCTTGGAGCGGTGGCACTCGACCCTGAAGAGTATGCTACGCTGTTACTGTGCAGAACATGACACTGATTGGGATTTGGGTCTGCTGTATGTTCTGTTCGCTGCACGTGAAGTCCCAGGAGAGAGCCTGGGGTTCAGTCCAAATCAACTAGTCTTTGGCCATAATGTGAGAGGACCTTTAAGTATGGTGAAAGAGATCTGGGAGGGCGAAGAGAAGCCGGGGTCTGTACTTAAATATATCCTTGAGAGCCGGGAGAGACTTATAGGTTGCATGGCAGCGGCAGGTAATAACTTGGTTAATGCACAGGCGGTCATGAAGCACCAGTATGACGCCAAGGTGAAGCTTCGGGAGTTTTCGGTGGGTCAGGAGGTAATGTTGCTTTTACCTTTGCCTGGACACCCCCTTTCTGCCAAGTTCATTGGGCCGTATGTGGTGGCTAAGAAACTGTCCGACCTTGATTATCTCGTTGCAACACCTGACCGTAGAAAAAAACATCAGTTATGTCATGTTAACCTCATGAAAGAGTATGTGAGACGCCCCTCGGAGCCTCTCACTGTCCCTGTGCTGGCCTGCAGCGGCCAGGGTGGAGAAGGAGGTGGGGACAGTCATGCTGCTGAGGAGGATAGCTGGGACTGTGTCATTTCCGCGGAACAGTGGGCGGGGAATACTGAACAAGAGGCTAGGCAAGCTGTAAGTCACCTGCCTGAGCACCAGGGTGCTGCTGTCCTAGGCCTGTTCAGGTCATACCCCTCTGTTTTCGCCGAACACCCAGGTCTCACTACTCAGGTAACGCACGACGTGGACGTCGGTGATAATGTGCCCTTCAAGTCAGTGCCCTACCGTGTGCCCCCGGTAAAGTTGCCAGCTTTACGGGAGGAGTTAAAGTACATGGTTGAGAGAGGGATGATCACTGAAGGTTATGTGAAGTGGACATCACCCGTCACGTTGCAGCCAAAACCTGACGGCAAGGTGCGGTTCTGCATAGATTTTCGTAGGCTAAATGGCTTGACCACTACCAACCCTTACCCTTTGCCTCGAGTTGACGACAGCGTGGACAAGATAGGGAATGCAAAGTACCTTACTAAAATTGATCTTGTAAAAGGCTACTGGCAAGTACCCCTGTCGGACCGAGCTAAGCAAGTTTGTGGTTTTGTGGTAGATGGCAAGACCTACCAATGTAACGTAATGCCTTATGGGCTTAAGAACGCACCTGCCACGTTTCAGAACCTGATGAACGATATTTGTGACGAAATCCCTAACTGCACGGTCTACCTTGATGACGTGATAGTGTATGATGACAATTTTGAAAATCACCTAAGGCACTTAGAGACCCTGTTTGGGAAGTTGCACGATGCTGGGCTGGTGGTGAACCTGAGGAAGTGCGAGTTTGTAAAGGCTACTGTGCAGTATCTTGGCTTCGTGGTCGGGTTAGGCCGGGTGTGCCCCCCCCTGAGCAAGATACAGGCTATCAATATGTTTCCCAGGCCCACCACTAAGCGCCAGGTCATGCGGTTCCTGGGTATGATAGGCTATTATAGGCGCTTCATCCGGGGATGCTCTACTGTCTTAGCACCGTTAACTGATCTACTGTCGAAGTCAGTGAAGTTCTGTTGGGCTGCGGAGTGTCAGAGGGCTTTCGACCTAGTCAAGCACCTGCTGTGTACACATCCGATTTTGAGAGCCCCAGACTTCTCCAGGAGTTTTCAGCTGGCGACTGATGCCAGCGGTGTGGGTGCCGGGGCAGTGTTACTGCATACTGATTCCGAGGGCTTGGAACACCCAGTGAGCTTCTTTTCTCGCAAGTTTAATTCGGCACAAAGGAATTACTCGACTATAGAGAAGGAGCTTCTTGCTATCGTTTTGTCGCTCAAACATTTCGAAGTTTATGTTCCAGCCTACGGCCCGGTAGTGACGATTTATACGGACCATCATCCCTTGAAATTCCTAAATCAGTTTCACAATCGGAATATGCGGTTGACCAGGTGGTCCCTAATGCTCCAAGAGTATAATCTCAACATTCAGCATATTGCCGGGAGTGAGAACGTGATAGCAGATTGTCTATCAAGGGTTGATGATCCAGGATAGTCGTGCACGGTGTGTGGGTTGAGCAGGAGTAAAATTAGGCTATCATAACGCCGTCCAAAAAGATTATAAAACAATAAAATAAACGAGAATTTTTTTTTTAGTTTTGTAAGTCTTTATTGTTGTAGCATGATGCATGCGATATTGTGTTTTATGTATAATTCACACTTCAGTTGTTGTGCACCTTTTGCAATTAGTGGCAGCTAAGGGTAGCAGGTCGGTTGGTTGCCTGTCAGATTTTGATAATGCTTCTAAGGTCGATTATCTAAAATCTTGGGGGGGCTGTGACGCACCCAGTGCGTAGCAACGCAACCTGATTGTACTCCTTGGTACTCCACTGTGCCGCCGCGGTGCGGTGCCGTGTGCCGCTGTGCCGTGCTGGCTGCTTATATTGAGTGTGACAACGTATAACTATGTTCTTTGTATCTCTGCAAAGGTCTCGTCATTTGCTAACCAGTGGTGGGTTTTGTTTTAAGCCATGTCGAGACCTTCCATTTGATATGTAGTATCAGTGGAGAAGTTGATAGATGGGACAATGGGAGTTCAGAGAGAGAGAGTGAGTTAGACTTCAGAGCGAGAGGGTAGCAATGGTTGCCAGACGTATGGACCGGTTGGCAGCCATGCGCTTATAGCTAGGTGCGACAGGGTTGGTAGTACATTGCCGCCTGCATATGCTGCCTGGGCTGCCCATGTTGTCGTACTGCACATTGCATGGAGGCTCGCTGTGTGTTCCATGATCAGGTTGCCTAGAACCTTTGAGATTCTAACATCCCTTGCCCTCTCTCCCAATTTCTCACGGTTGCACTCTTTCTCTCTGACGACATTACTCTCATTTCATTCTTCTCTCTATTTAAATGCATACCCTTCCCTTGAGGTCCTAAAGGAGTTTCAGCACTCACCTCTCGTATTACTCTTAGGACAAGCATATATTTACATGTATTAGATTTAAGGGGTTAATGTGAACAGCGATCTTCTTGATGAGGATAGTTGGTGAACGTTCTACATGTTCACGAGTTATATGCCCAGCTCATCATCCAATTTGTGACTAGACTAGTGCCATGTGTAAGAGCCCGACCATGCCCAGGAGTTGTCTGTAGAGGGGCGAGGACTTAGCCTTGATTTGCCTACCGAGCCAGGAGCGAGTGCAGTACCAGAGACTACAGCTCGCTCGTAGTGCCGGTATAGTAGAGTAACGTAATTTATCTGTCCTTGTGTTATCTGCAGTCTTTTCCTGGGTTCTCGCTTTCGGTGCTGGGACTCGTTGTTCCTGTGACTTGGCCTGCTAGCTAGAACACATGGGGATGATGAGTGGGTGATATCTTTATTTTACTATGCATTGCAGCTCTCTTTAAGTTTATGTATGTAACACTTTACAATACACATTACTCACACACTAGACAACACTATTAATACTTTCATGTATCAATTAACTGCACTGTCGTTTTGCTGCTGTTTCCGGAGTTCTATTGCGTAGGGCGCATACGGACTCAGAGGGGAGACAGAGTGAGAGAAGCGAAGTAGCCTATGCGGTAGTAGGCTACCGGCGCAGTACTGTTGCCTGCAACCTTTTAGTTATTCCAAGTATAGATTCATTATTACAATAAGTGACTACTGTTTATGTTCCTTCCATGTGTATTATTAGGTATCTACTGGATCATGAACATCTTGTATGCTACATGCTAGTGCATGTTAGTAGGGGACAGTTATTCTAGTGCACGCGCTTTCAAGTAGGCGTGTACATTTGTCATTTAGCATTTCACTGTCATACCTTTAGCCTGCTTCTATTCTACATTATTAGAGGCTTAATATTAACGTAGTTTCTTGAGTATTGCATTTCTTTAGTAATAACGTAACCTATAAATGTCTGAGGGAGTTTAGCCTCATAGCCTACCCCTGTTGTACACTTTCGCCGAGTTAAGGTACCTCGTTACCATAGACGATAACTCTGTAGGGCGTTGGTGCTTTTGTTGTCTGGAGCATATAGTATTTGGGACTGGAATCGAGCGTGTCGTTGTCACATAAGCCATTTCTGTCCTACGATCAAGAATCCCGAATATGTATTGCCGATCCAGCCGTAACACAGCATCAAACACATGAAGCATAATTCGAGTTTTGGCCTCCTCATAGGCACATGGAGCAATGTTGGTTATATCTCTTTGCAGTTTGCAGAGGATATTTTCATTATTTTTGTTGATAATCTGGCAGTCGGTTTTCAGTAGAACTGCTTGGGTAGCAAGGAATGAAAACAGTTATTTTTTGTTCTCGTCGAGTTGCAAGAAAGCTGACCATTCCAGGAATTGTACTGGTTGGCTCCACACTTGACACGTCTCATTATGCCGGTTCCCCTCTTGCTGCATATGTATGATTTCAGGCTATTATATTTTTTTTTTTTTTTTTTTTTTTTTTTTTCTATATTCCAACTTACTTCCTCTCGGGCATAGGCTGAGAGCCTTGACATTCACCGCTTTACAATGAACAGTGAAGCCCGTGAGGTCTTGTTCCAGTCTAGGGAGTGAGACATGTGAAGCACGTAGAGTACAACGAGCACCTACCATCTTGCCTTCACATGAGGCACGGTGCTCACTCATGGCCCGAAACGACCACATCTCTGAAGCCACCTCGTTCCCGTGCTTCACTGTCTCACCCCCTACACTCGGACTCTCACACTTACACACACACAACGCCACCTGTTGAGCAGATAACTCACCAGGCATTGCACCCCTATAGCATATTTTGAATATGGGAATATTCATACAGTGCTATTTAATCAGGGAACAATGAGGGTTATAGGTATCCCATCGACTCTCTTAGCAGGTTGCAGCTGTGATGCAATGTATGGAAGGAAGACATGAACTGCATACTGCAAAACATTCTTGGCTGACCCAGGTTTCAGCATATTAATTACAGCTGCTCCATCAAGGATGATAACCTCTACAGAAGGCCTGTTGGCTCTTTCGTCTGAAGCAATCACACCTTCCAGGCAGTACACCAGCTCAGATTTTGTTCCAAGTCTCAGCTTACCCATCTGTGAGAGTGAAGGTGGATACGCTTGACTTTCACGTTAGAAGTAGTTATCTAAATTACCATCCCATATCTGACAAGCAACATACAGCCTGGAGACAAGGGAGCAGTCATTCATCACTTGCTGTTGTGTTGTGGAATTTTCTGGAGCTGGAGGTTTGTTAAAGAGGGGCAGCTTATTCTTCTTGATGGGGTTCGAAAAGGGTTTTGTTTGGGACATAGCCGTTCCTCCACAAAGCTGGATTATTGGTCCTTTCCCAGCTCCTCCACCTTCCTCAAGGTGTCAATAACAGTCTGGTCGGCGATGTCTCGGCTATCTAGTGTGAGTAAATCAGTACTGCTGTCACAAAATGGATTCCCCATGTTGTCAGTGGCATCTATTAGTGACTTGACGTCTCTATAAAATGCCAGCTGGGTGTATACGTTCTGCTCATAGGGCCCCAAGTATGTCTTGTGGCTAGTGTCCATCGATGACTCAAACTCTCCCATTATACGAGCCATCTCTGGGCCACATACCATCCACTGCCTGACAGAAGATGGATTCTCAAGCAGCCCTACAGCTCCGCTCTCAACTTTCATGACAGTGTTGTTTTGTTGATGGGCCTGGTCTATGGCAATAGGGTTATGGATGAAGTACTGAGGGGACTGAATTGGCAAACGTATCTGGCCTACCTATATGACATCATAATATTCTCGAGCAGTTGGGATGAGCACTTTGATAGGTTGCAAGAATTATTAGATAAAATCCAGAAGGCGGGATTAAAGTTAAAATGTTCTAAGTACCAACTAGGGGCACGCAAAGTGGCATACTTAGGAAATGTGGTTTCAAAGAAAGGTATCCAACCTGACCCCCTTAAAATGAGACCCATCGCAGAAATCTCTCCCTCTCCTACTGTCAAAGGAATCAGAGCATTTCTAGGGATGTCCTCTTATTATTGAAGATTCATACCCAGTTTTTCCAAACTCGCTCGACCTATGACCAAGAGACTCGAGATAGGAAGAAAGTTCAACTGGGACCAAAGTTGCCAAGAGGCTTTCGAAACCTTAAAACAAAAGTTAACCTCTAACCCCATGATTTGTCATCCCGATATCACTAAACCTTTCCAGCTGTACACCGACGCCTCTGATGAAGGGCTAGGGCCAGTATTGGCCCAGAAGGTTGATGGCAAGGAAGGCATAGTGGTCTGTGCCAGTAGGACCTTAAATAAAGGGGAAAAGAATTACAGTGTTACCAAGAAAGAATGTTTAGCTTTAGTATGAGCAGTGCAATACTTTCGACCCTATTTAGCCGGAGTACATTTTGTAGTAATCACTCACCATCACAGCTTACTGTGGCTTCGAAAGATGAAGACAACTGACGGACTATTTGTTAGGTGGAAGGGAATTTTGGAGGAATATTCATTTGATGTTAGGCATCGACCGGGCAAACTACATACAAATGATGATGGATTATCCAGGTTACCTGTAGCCCCGGTACAATCCACTCAGCAAGAAAAGAAAAAAGAGGAGCCTGCACAGAACCAGGGGAATACATTTCGGTTTTCAGATGGGGCCTGGAGGGACTCAAATGATCGTGTAGTGTTAGATTATTCCGAGGCCAAACACATGATTGAAATCCTACACGGACGAGATGGGAAGGGGGCTCACTTAGGCCAGACTAGAGTTTTGAAGCAGTTCAATGAAAGGTAGTGGACCTCCCGGGCTGACAAAATAGTCAAAGAAGTAGTGCAAAGTTGCTAAGGGTGTCAGAGAGGGAAGGATGGACGAGGACCCAACCAACAAGCGTGGCACATTCTTGCTGTAAAGCCCTGGGAAGAGTTGTCTGTAGGAATTGTGGGGCCCCTGCCCAGAAAGAAAAACAAAAGATACATAATAAACTGTGTTGATGTATTTTCCAAATATACGGTTGCTTGTGCCATTCCCGACAAAAGCTCTGCGACCGTGGCAAAGAGCATACTTGATAAAGTAATCTTTGTGTATGGCATCCCGGAGTCCATTGTGAGTGATAGGGTAGAGAATTCAATAACGAGATCTGCCAACAATTGGAGGATACCTTGGGTTACCAGATTCGGCATACCTCCCCGTACTGGCCACAAGGGAATGCTGTATGCGAGATAAATCATAGGTTACTCGCAAATTGTGTAAGAGCTAATCTGAGTTCACAAGGGGAAGAGCTAACCAGAGAATGGCCAGAACTATTACCAGAAATAATTTGGGGAATTAATACTACAGTTAGCAGAACTACCGGATATTCCCCTTATGAGATAATATTCGGTGTTACACCCAACTTCAGATGGTTCGGCCATATGGAACGTATGGAAAGCGAGAGAATGACTAAGAGGGTGTACAAGAGCGAGGTGGAAGGACAGAGAGGGAGATGTGCACCGAAGGAGAGGTGGAAGGATGAAGTGAGGACGTTTATGGATGAAGGCGGTGCTGGTTGGGGGGAGGAGCGTCGACTGACTGGGGACAGAGGTGCATGGGGGCCGTTCGTTCGTGGCCACCCCTTCGGGGATCACGGCGTCAGGCAATAGATAGATAGATAGACGCCCTAGTTACCCCAGGAACGACTCCTACCTTACGCTACCAACCGCACCACCTATTCTCGACCGGAACAATACCTCAAATGTCAAGGGGAAAGAAGTCAGCGAGTTCATACCCGGATAATGCAACGGCAACCCAAGAAACCTACTCTAACCAATCCTTATTACCGAGGGGAGTACATTCTAGTTAAGACACATGACCCCACTCAAACAGGTAAATTAGAAGAAGAATATGAGGGTCCTTTCTGAGTTGTTGAGATTAATGGACCCTACCAGGTCTGGTATTTACATGATGAGGATATTGTCTCTGCCACACATATAAGCCATACTAAACGATATGAGGGAATTCTACCGCCAGAGATGAGTGAATGCAGTAGTGAAGAAGAAAGTGAGGGAGAACCAGAATGTTGGGCAGAAAATAAGAACGAAGATTCATTGCGGAGAAATGGTCATACTAGGACTTCCCTGTTCTGGCAATCCTGTAGTAGGAGAAAAGCCGAGTTAAACTCAGAAACAGAATTTGAAGGATGGGAAGGAACCGAGGAAAATATGACAGACTGGGAGAGAGAGACCAGAGAGTCGGTTAAATCTATGGACCAAGGGAGTGGAGTTTCAATTACTGATGGAGATTTTAATGATACTCAAAGTAGTGAGGAGGAAGAATTAATAGATATAATACCAGAAAATGAGGCGTTTAACAAACCTAGCATTAAAAATGGATCTCCTTCGACTGAAGTAATTATGTCACCTGAAGGCCGGGTCATTGATATACCGAGCAAGAGTAAAACCAAGCACTTTAAGCCGACTGACTCCGCTGTAACAGTTACGCGTAGTGGTAGGGTTAGCCGTCCACCAATCAGGTACCCGGACCCGGGTATAAATAGAACGTCTGAGGTGTGTCAGAGTCAGTTTAAAGGTACCATGCCTCAACCAAGCAACCCCTGGTACAGGCTCCGTCATCTCATAGCAGTGGTCGACGGAAAGGGTCAAAGAATGCAAACCTTACACACCCTGAAACACCTTCTCAGTCAACCTGGACAGGTTATTTGTTTTCTATGTGAATGAAATAACGAAAGACAAAGCTGCCTGTAATAAGTGTCTTCCTAAAAATTGAAAGAGTGACAGAGTTTAAATCCAGGAACATTAGAGTCAAAATGTCTGGAGCTTTAACACAAAAACGGCAACTGTCCGCAATAGAGGTTTTTCTGGTGCACTGCGACCGTCCTCAATAGAGCATAACAAAAAATATATAATAAAAAACACCCCAGCGGCACTCTAAACAAAGCAATTTGAGATTAGGTGAGATAATTCCCCTCCATTACTTGCTATCACTCCTAGATATGTGTCCTAAACCCCCCCTTCCCCTCCTTTTCCCCCCTCCTCAATTATCAGATATTTTTACTCATATTCTCCCTTTTATCGGGTAATTTTCAGCACGAAATTCCCCCTCCTGGCCTCTTAAACATGGGTGAGGCAGCTAGAGATCCTAGCAACACAGAGACTTCTACTCAGAGTCTCAGACTCATCAGTATCTATCATGAGCTTGTAGAGGGAACATATATGCCCCCCCTGCTCTCGCCTCAGGATATGACCTTGCGGCAATAATACGTCTTGTTCACCCCCCAACTGCTATTCCCACTTCTTTTATTGCTCTTAAATGTTCATATGTTAATATTAAAAGCAAAATAGGCGAATATGGATAAATAATAATTATATATATGTTACATATGACGATTTTCGTCAGAATAGAACCAAATATCTTCGCTTGGCGGGAGGGTTTGAACTACTATTGCTTCGCAGTTTGTAAGTTAACCCCTTCTGTACCGGTGACTTATTTTTTACTCTTCTGGCTACTATTAAACAATTGTATTCAGTTTAAAAAGGGCCTCCGGTAATTGATAAACTTTGAAGTATCTCACATAAGCATTTCCACTACCACATATCTTTCTTAAACTGCACAAAATCGTCTCAATATAGCTAGAATTAAATTCAATCCTGACGGATCCCGTCACCAAACGGGCACCAAAATCCTTTATTATGTATCCTGGGAGCGAGGCAAATGGTTGCTGGCAGCGCAGGACCACTTCATCCATCGCCCACAAAGTCTGGGCCGGCACTGATGTAAGCTACAAACTTTTGGCAGCTCCCTGCAGCGTTACACATAGCAAAAACAGCTTAAAACCACACATAGCAAAAACAGCTTAAAACCACACATTTTGGCCGACCTTTGCAAAATCGTTGCAAGACAACCAGACGTCTTACAGAGATGATTCAGGTGTCATTGGAAAGCTCAATTACTGTACTATCACGGATATATTGTTGTACTACGTTCTGGCTCTAGTTTATGCATGAACATGTGCAGGGATGATGCTCAATTAACCCAAGAAGTATGATAATCCTCACGGAATGGTCACCATAGTGAACGTGATAGGCATCTCGGAAGCAAAAACCCTGAAAAAAGTAAAGATTGATTGAGGGAGAGAGCTCCAGAATTCACTTGTTGAGCAGAAAAACTGAGAAAATGTGCTAATTCGTTGGTTGGAAAGCTGGACAGAACAGAAGCAGGACTGTGTTGAAAGGCCGGTGCTTCGCACTCGCCGCAAAGGAGGGGGTATACAATGAAAGAGCTCTGAAAAACACTGATAATTTTATTAGTGATAGAAGAGTGAAACAGATGTAACAGTGTGGCGTGTAAAACCAGATTGTAAGGAACTAGTAGGAGGAAGCGAGTTGATGAAGCAAAATGGATTTGTCTCTACTCTTTCGAGAAGTGTGGTATGGGTGGATCTTCCCCACATGCGAACAGTGTCGATACATGGGCGCAATGTGCCCCTATACACAACGACAAGCTCAGTAGCAATGTATCATAACTTAACTCCTTATTGGCGGTGCTCGACTTAAGTGTCGTGCACCAATTTGCATCAAGTTAGGAGCATTATTAAGGCTTTTAAAGGGTTAAAATCGAGTGCAAATGGCTGGGAGCACAGCGGGCCAGACATCCGACTCCCAGGGCTTACCACCGCCCATTAACTCATGTTCCCTGTGTTCTCGAGAGGCCGGCAGTGTAGCCAGTAGTGAGCATAGCTGGGAAAAATATACCGATATATGCTAAACTCCCATGTTCGTGGCATTACTGAAAGAGAACCACGAGTGCTACGTAGCTCGTTCTGGTCTCATTTTGTAGCTTTTAGCGCCTAGTTTTTTGCTAAATATATATTTTTTTTCATGCAGATGCTTGATTTATCATGCAGGAGGGCCTGAATATGCCCAAATGAGCCCAAAACACTTCGCTAGACAAGGGTTAATATGAGTTAGGAAACGTGAAACAAGTAATGAAGTGTGACTGAACTTTATAGACCACAATTCCTTAACATGGCTCTTTTTTTAGCATTGGCATATTTCAATAATTTAAAATCTTGCTTATGAGTAATAAAATCATTACTGCATGTGATCAGTGCTCATAATAAAATAATAATGAATATTGCCTTTACTCTAGATGCCAAAGCTGAACTTTAAACCTGAGAAAAAGGTAGAGAGAGTGCAAGCACCTGTGTAAATGTGTGTATATGATGGAGATTGTGGTAGTGATGATGTAGTAATGCTCTCTCTCTCTCTCTCTCTGTCTCTCACTCTCTCTCTCTCTGTGTCTCTCTCTCACTCTCTCTTTCGCTCTCTCTCTCTCTTTTATATATATTACAATATAAATATATATATATATATATATATATATACTGTATATTGAAATAGTTCACTAATCGAACAGGGCAATACTCATGGGAGGCTACACAGGTATGTGGTGAGGAGTTACTGGACTTCCTGTTTCATTTGTCTGGCTTCCCTAACTGTTTTTGTCTGTGTCTCACCTACATAGAGAGTAATCCAGCTAGCTCTCACAAACATATCCTCCTGCTATCAATTTTACTACACTAAACAGGCACACCACTCTTCTTTCCAATACTGTACACCAACACAAATATAATAAAAGCAGGATTCATTTGCCTCTCTCACTTTTTCAACTTTGAGGGAAACACTTGATACAGGAGGTTTTTCTGTGTTGTCTCTTCCATACACATAAAACAAAAACTATATATCCTAAGATTATAACAGTCAGCGTTAATTATTTAACTTGTTCCTGACCTGTAGAGTGGTATCCTCAAAGGTAAAATACATAATTATTATATTTCCGTATGCAAATGGTTCGTTATGGACAACCATCTCTATAATGTGGTGACCTGCAACTTACTTTAAACTTTTGACTAGAATTTAATTTAGTTTTTACTGGCGCTTGAATATCCATGCGTAATATAACTCAAAACTTTACTAGTAATCCATGCTTAATATAATTTAGGAACAAAACATTAATACATTAATTTGTCCGTAAAATAAATACAATCGTGACCAATCATTATCAAACAAATTCATCATCGAATTCACCACACAAAATTACTTACGGAAATCATTGAACTATCTAGGAAACGTTTTCGGACAGATAGACTTAAGATTTCAAAGAATAGTTTACGAGTTTTCCAATTAGCCTGGAATTAACTTGTGTTGTTATGTTTTGTTTTTAAGTAGAAGAGTAATCAGTATCTCGTTAGAGCCAAAAGATATGGTGGTAATTGGCTAGAGGCGGAATGAGAGAGAGAGAGAGAGAGAGAGAGAGAGAGAGAGAGAGAGAGAGAACACTTTCTACATTCGTTCGACATTTGTATTATGGAATTGGAAACTTTGGAAAGGTATATACTTTTGCCTCGACACACGTTTGAGACTAATGATAGCAATGGACATGTTTTTTCTACAGCTAGTCTTGTTTTTTTTTAGTGTGTTCAGTAATATGTCGCTAGTTAATACATTATTCTCAAAGATTGAATGAAACATGATCAGATAAGAACACAATTCATATACCACTTTTAAATAGGCTTTTACTAACATAATACATTCTCAAGTTATTATAAATTTTAAACTAGAATGAGCATGTAAAGCACAGTATAAATATGGGTTTCAGCTTTACAGACTTAATATATATACCCGGTATATATATACCTGTATATATATATATATATATATATATATATATATATATATATATATATATATATATATATATATACTGTATAAATATATATTGCACTAGACATATCGAAAGCCTTCGATAGAGTCTGGCACAAATCTTTAATTTCTAAACTACCCTCCTTCGGTTTCTATCCCTCCATCTGTGCCTTTGTCTCTAATTTCCTTTCCGGCCATTCCATAGCTGCGGTTGTGGACGGCCATTGTTCACTTCCTCACCCTATAGGCTCTGTCCTATCTCCTATTCTCTTTCTAATTTGTTTAAATTATCTCCTCAATTGTACCACAATTCCCATCCATTCATACGCCAGACGACTCAACCTTACACTACTCCATTAGTTTTTCAGAACCCCCCAGCCAGAGCAATCCCTCAACGAAAATCGTAATGAAGCCACAGAACTCTTAAATTCTGATCTAAATACTATCTCCAATTGGGGCAGAGAAAACCTTGTTACCTTCAATGCTTCCAAAACCCAATTTCTCCATCTATCTACCCGTAAGGAACTCCCTGCGGACTATCCCGTATTCTTCACAATACAAAAATCAATCCTTCATCTTCTCTCAATATTCTTGGTGTCTCTTTTTCTTCTGCTCTCAGTTGGAAGTACCATATTACCAGTCTTGCTAAGGCAGCCTCCCAGAAGCTGGGTGTGCTCAACCGCCTTAGGGGGTTCTTTTCCCCTGCACAGCTTCTTGCTCTGTACAGGGGCATAGTGCGTCCTTGTATTGAGTATTGTTCACATGTGTGGGGAGGATCCTCTCACACCGCTCTCCTAGACAAAGTTGAAAGGAAGGCCTTTCGTATCATTAACTCCCATCCACTCACCAACTCTCTGCAATCTCTCTCTCTCCGCCGCAATGTTGCATCTCTCTCGCTATTCTATCGCTACTTTAATAATCAGTGTTCCTCAGAGCTTTCCCAGTGTATACCACCTCCTTTAAGTAGGGCACGTGGTACCCGTCTTGCAACTCAATCCCACCCCTACTCTGTGCAACTCCCCAACCCAAGAGTGAAACGTTACTCTCAAACTTTCTTCTACTCAACAGCTGAGCTCTGGAACTCTCTCCCAGAATCAGTCTTTCCCTCTTCCTATAACTTAAATTGCTTCAAACTCCCTGTCTCCAGGCATTTTGGCTCAAACGTCCCTTGATTTTGGCCCTGTCACTCATTCAACTATGGGGGAGGCACTCGCTATAGGCATTTCTGCCTTTTGCATCCCTCAATCACATAGAAAGAAAAAAAAAAAAAAAAAAAAAAATATATATATATATATATATATATATATATATATATATATATATATATATATATATATATATATATATAAATTCAGTATATATATATAAATATATATATAAATGGGACTCGTTAGCCTTGGTCGGCAAGTCATTTAGGGGAGACAACCTTATACAAATCCGTGTGGGTAGGACTCATCAGCCTTGGTTGGCAACCTGTCTAGGGGAGTAAACCTGATACAAATCCGTACTGCTTACTTAAGGGTAAGGCAGGATAGTGGATGGATTAGCCGAATGCCACTGTAGAAAAATAGTGCTAACAAGATACACAGAGGGCCTCGGAGTCATACGGATCCTTAATTGAGTGGTCAATCCTTTAAGTCCTTCACTAAACTAGCTCGGGTTGTCCCTCTCACAGGGAATTGGTCCGCTTGGGGGCATTCTGTGTATGGCCACCCTCGTAAGGGGAGTAAAGCGTCCGGCAATAGATAGATAGATATATACTGTATATATATATACAGTATATATATATATATATATATATATATATATATATATATATATATATATATTATAATATATATATACAACTCTGCCACATCCTCCCGTGCAGCCAATCAGGAGCCTCCGTTGTCGGAGCAAGCAAAGATTGAGCCAGCCGCGCACGCATCTCCACCTTTCAAATCGCTCTCGCTCCCTCCACAGGCCGTTTCTTCGAGTTGTAATAGGTCTATGACATCAGTGCAAGCCCTATACTCCCGTAAGCCACTACAAGACCTTTGCAACCATCTCCCTGGGACATATTACGAAGAGATAAGACCAGAGGAGAGGGGAAGACATTTTCAAAACGCGCGGCTGAAGAAAGCACTGCCTGGGCGGTTGGCTGAACCAACCACAGTGCGGCAAATCGTGAGGCGGAGCTCTGAAGGCAGGGGGGTGGGGGGGGTGGGGGGGGGCTCACGTCACGGACTCCACTGGGTTCACCTGCCAGCAACTCTCTACCTCTCCCTAACCTGCACAGTGAAAGGGGGCTTGGCCAAACCCGCTCCAGCCTACCAGCTTGCTTACCACCCTCCAATAACGTCCACCTCTGGCCTACTACAACTTTCAACTGCTGACCAGATACACCATAGTTATCCTGGTGCTTGTCCTCACATTGCTAGCTTACACACTTATAGCCAAGCAATTCAAGAGGGACGACAAGTAGTAGATGGGACTGAAGACTTCCACAAGACATATTAGCCGTCTATGAGGTGAAGATTGTTCCAGAGATAACCCAGACTTTTTAAAGGACCCTTGTGGGCCCGAAGTAGATTCATTGAAAGAGAAAAATGCTTGACAAACCCAGTGGTTCCAACCATTTAAATTAGATGTGTTCTTAGTGTTGAGAGAGATAGATGTTAATGTTAGAGAAGGCTCCATACCGCTTAGCTATAAATAGGATAGGATCTTATAGGGTAGTAAGTAAAGGGGATTACTAAGGAAGGATCATATGGGAATCTGTTTGAATAATGATTAATGATAACGGGGTTATGCTATTTATTCAAGAATAGGGATAAATCATATTTGCTGATAGGTTAAACCTAGCTTGAGAAATAGTTAGGAAGGACACTAGTCCGTTTTATGAAATATATTGTTTGTTTATAAAAGGAAACTTCGTAATCCGACTAAAGAGATTATTGTACGGAATACAGCTCTAAGATTAAGCATCCTGTAATCATGACATAAGTAACATATCGAGGCGATCGACTAATGCGAGAGATATTGTATTATTGAAAGTAGTCATTTTATATTTGAGTTGAACATTGAGTGGGAAATTGTTGTTCTGATATACTAGGCGATCAAGTGTTAAAATGTTGTAATAGGTACTTTTGCGATATCGGATATATTATGTAATGACCTATATGACTTGAAGCTTGATAATATTGAAATAGTATATGAGTTAAGTTGTATTGTGAAACTTCTTCTATGAGATAGGAATCAGGAGTGTGGGACACTCCGGAACAGAGTTAGATTTAAGTAATTGCCTACGGGTACATATTTACGTGTTTTGAGATATATGATATATATAGATAGGCTGTAAATATAGGAACGCCTAGATTAAATTGATTAAAGCCTTGGTCCTACGATTGGACATATTGAGGCGTAGTAAAACATATGTGATATATCTATAGTTAGGATGTAAATATAGGGACGTCTAGATTAAATTGATTAAAGCCTTGGTCCTACGATTGGACATAATATTGAGGCGTAGTAAAACATTTGTGATATAATTATATAGAGTTAGGTTGTAAGTTTAGGCACTTCTAGACTTAATTGATTAAAGCCTTGGTCCTACAATTGGACATATTGAGGTGTAGTAAACTTTTGTCAATTATTTTGGAAATGTGACGTGCCTTTGGATCGAAGTCAGAGTGAATCAATGCCTGAGTAACGGGCATCCAACTAGGTGGTAACCGGAACTTAAGAGTTCCAATGTACAATCTATATTGGGTCGACGGTAATATTCAATTTATGGATTGAACTCATTCCGGCCCAAACAGAGAATCGATTGCTATGAGGATAGATGCTACCAGGAAGTTTTGTTAAATAAAGGATACGAACTTCTGAACAACTGTCGACTTATTCTCACCTTAGTAGAATACTTATAATTGGAGAAATAAGTACAAAGTTTTGGTGGCAAGCGGTGGGAATCCACAAATTGTTTGCTTTGAGTATATTTATCTAACGAACCTAACATAATGACGACATTACTACCGTTTAGATTATAGGAGTAGGGGAAAGAAGAAATCGAGCTATGGATTGAACAATTAGAATGTCACTTCACTCTACTTGATGTGGGAGAAGATGAAAAGAAGATAGCCTATGGAAAGGCACACTTAAGCAAGGACCTGAACGATGTAAGGGTATGTCTAGAGGGATTAGTATCATGGGCAGAAGTTAGGAATGCTCTGATAGAAGAATTTGGCAGAGAAACCTCCACACGGAAGGCCAGAGACAAATTAAAGAGTATGAAATTAGATGGACAAAATGTGAGAACCCTGAGGAGGGAGATGACGAAAAATGTCAAAACTGCTTATCCTCACATGGACCAGGAGAGTCAAGAGACAGAAATAAGAGAGATTATGATTCAAGCATGTCCTGTGGAAGTTAGAAAGCAGTGTATTATACATGAAGTGACTACCACAAAGGAACTCATGGAGGTAATCAAGAAGGTGATGGAAGCCGGAGAGCTACAGGAGGAGAAAAAGAAAGGGGAAGAGAAAAACCCAGACATAGGGTATCAAAGAACAATGATCCGATGTTTTATATGGAGACAAACCGGACACCTAGCCATGAACTGTTCAAACCGTCCCCAATCTCCGACACACAGATTTAACTAAAGACCAACGCCTCCAAACGATCGACCCCTTCTAATGGTGACAAACTCAAACCAGGGGGCAATGCTTCCAGTAGAGTACAGAGAAAGCGAGACTCAAACAAAAATCACGATGCCAGAAGGAGGAGAAAATGTTCTCCTAAACCTCTCATAGAAGGGCGATATGATAAGGTTAATATATTAGAGAGACAAACGCCTTGGCGAAACAATAGTGATCAATGGGAAAGCCGCAAACATGTTAATACAACTAACGTAGTTAGTTTTCTTGGTTAATCAGAAAATCATTTTTCCTACTGTACTAACCCCCTTCCATGACTCTCGTCAACAACCTTATCCTAGTAAGTCATTCCCTTTGTCTTCCATTCAGGGTTGATCTCCTTTAACATCGGCGTGAGGCAAAGCAGGCACCTGGTAATGCAAACGTGTACATGTTGGTCCTCACCTGTATCACACTTTCATTGGCATTGCTATACACTGGGTACAGGGTTAGATAAGTCATAGGGATGAATAAAATGTGTATCTATATATATGTTAGCTATTCTTTATTTACACTTCGGTGGGCCTCAGCTGACGTGGACGAGCGGTGTTGCAGAGCATTTTGAGCGACTGTACTGTACACTCTTGAATAAACCATATAATCACATACTGTATATAACTCACACCATTATAACAGTTATTCACTTACTTAAGTAGGCAACTGTACATTTCTAGTTGGGAATG
This sequence comes from Lithodes maja, assembly GCA_037953745.1. NCBI lineage: Eukaryota > Metazoa > Arthropoda > Malacostraca > Decapoda > Lithodidae > Lithodes > Lithodes maja. Next base: position 68,834 of record JBAKBP010005819.1, on the reverse strand, counting down.
GTCTCCCCTATAGACAGATCATCTCCCCCACCCATAAAAACCTTGGTACAATTCTTGCAAAGTAAGCAGAAGTTCTCACGCTCCCTTCAGAGAATTGCAGCAACACCAAGATGATTGCTAGCAACTAAGTAGAGTGTCACACCACACTAGTAGAAGCCGGTCCGCTCCCTCTTGCCCAGGCACTGGTAGTAGCAGTACGGACAAGCTTTAAGGAAGGAGGTCGTCCCCTTCACAGGCTGAGGTATTATACAGTGACGTATACAGTGACAAGTGCGATACTGTGCGATATTAGTGTGTGTGTCATTAATATATTTCACTATTCTTAATGCATCTATTCCTTACAGAAACACAGATTAAACAGGAATATAATAGCTCAGTCTAGTTGTTTTAGCTTATTGCTTTAATTAGTGGGTACTTCCCAGTCGGGCGCATATACAGTACCTACACAGACCTTATAACCTTTAATAAAGCCACGCCTTATAGTTCTATATTTCTGATAATAAAAACTATAGAAAAAGCCAACAGTGTCATTGCTTCAAATCAGTTACCTCATTAATTTACCTATTCAACATGTTTTTTACAGTTAGAACCTGGACCACAAACATAACAAGGAAAATACAAGTTAAGAAGCAAAAGTATAAAAATAGTTAATCTCCGATACAAGGAGTAAGAGATAATGAAATAATATTAATTTACAGAAAATTCAATGATAACTAATTATTAACTGATCACTAGCGTACAGTAGTTATTGACTCATAACTAGTACACAAAAAGATTCACTGAAAATAATAAATACAATTTATGACACTCTCATATACTCAACACCAGGACACAGGTAAGGATGCAGACTACTTTAATCTTGATTGTAGCCATAGGGATATGTCACAACTAGGTATACTGGTAAACTAGGCTACGTACAGAGAGATAGACGTGAGCACGCAAGTTGATCTGGAGTCCCAATTGAGAGGAGGTGCGGGCTTATATAGGCCTCACGGTATAGTAGCCAGAACATTATCCAAGCCTCGCGACCACAGCAGACAGACAGGCGCCGCTCCCGTACAAGAAGCGGATGCGTGGGAACAAAAACAAAACGCACTGCAGCTCACATAATCAATATATCAATATATATAATACATATATCTATATATATAATTATATATATATATATATATATATATATATATATATATATATATATATATATATATATATATATATACATACATATATATATATATATATATATACTGTATATATACATACATATATACATATATATATATATATATATATATATATATATATACCGGTATATATATATATATATATATATATATATATATATATACAAGTATATATATATATATATGTATATATATATATATATACGCCTCCCGGAGCTGCCGTCCATGGATGGCGTCGACCCTCTCGGTCGAGGACAAGTTCACCGACCAATGGAGGACAGCCAGCTACCGACCGTGGGGAGCAGTTTCCTGGGAGCCAGACCACCACAACAAACTCTTACCCCCTCGAGCACGAGACCTGGGAGCGGATTCGGACTGAACGCAGACTGAACACTCTCAGGTCACTTGCTCATACAAATGGGCACAACAAGGAAATCACCACCACAGTTTACAAACATTACATAAGATCGGTGATTAAATATGCAAGTCCTGCCTGGGCTTCTAACTTAGCTGAAACACATCACAAGACCTTACAGACTATTCAAAATAAAGCCTTAAATATCATCACAGGTCATCTACATCAAGAAACCAAATTCCTCAAAGTCAAAGACCATCTGGACATTAGAGGAAGCAATTCCTGGCTGCCGCCTCCACAAACCAACACCAACCACTACACTACATGGCAACATACCCACAGACACTAAGAAATATCAAAACAACACCCAGCACACGGTATCACACAGAAATACTGTCTTCGCTCTCTCCTTGCCAACCCCAAACCAGCTTCCAAAAGCTCATCCATACTCATATCTCTCGCTGTTCCATCCAATTACTCATAGACAACACACAGCTGCAGGCACGACATCCCGAAATCCATCCTACTGAATCCTCCCTTCCTCGCGAGGACAGAGTCCACCTGGCCAGGCTGAGATGTGGGCACCATCCAGCTCTTTTGAGCTATCAGAAGAGACTGGAGATCTCCGTCGACGACACCTGCCCGGGATGTAAGACTGCACCTCATGCCATTGGACACATCCTAGAAGACTGTATTTCACACAATTTACAACACAATTTACACTCCTTGAGAGCCCTTGGGAAAGCCCGTCCGTGGCCATGGCCTATCTTAGGGACTCGAGGCTGTTCGGCCAGGCAGCTTAGGGAACAACAACAACAAACACAACCATTTCCCTTGAGCAAGGGAATGGGTAATAGTGTCTTGCAATAAACCTTGGTTGAGCACTATTGAATCTCGGAGCGAGTGTTAAGAAGAAATGGAGCTTAATATGTAACCTGAACAATATTAGTATTATTGATAGGTACCACAACATTTATCTCCAGACCCGTGCTTAAAAGACGGTGTGCAAAACGTGTGAGGATAATATTACCTGGAGGGTGCTGTATGAATGCCTCCAAATGATACCCGCTCTTTAGACGAGTAACTAAAGATAATCACTGTAAATACATATACCATACATGCACTATACAGTATATGCTCAAGGGATCAAACATTACCAGCTAATTGATCCCATCTAATGTTAGATGAAGTATATTATAAATGACCCCATCCTCCTGAAGTAAATCAGACGTATATACGTAATAATTCCTTCACCATAACCAACCAAAGGGCCACATAAATGACACACAACACAAATACATAAGGCCATATCTCTACCTGCTATAACTCGGTCCACGCCAGCGACCACGGAATAGGAATGTCCGTGTACAGGCGATCATAAATGTTCGTGGACCCCTCACGTTCTTGAATATGCAAAAATTTCTGTATGCAAATATATAATATTTAATTGTATTCCTATTATTAAGAGATTAATTAGGTAAATCAAAACTTGTTATAATAGCTATTAAATATTTGCATACGTGAAACGAGAGTCTACATCACTCTTTCAGTATGATAATGTATATGTATTAAATTATAGTTAACATTTACAGATTGATAAGGAACGATAGGGAACGATATTGTTTTTCTTTATTCTGGGTAAAACTGTGTGATCATATGTTGTAAAAAGGGTTTCATAGAAAACATAATTATGCCCTTACTTCGGCTTTACGCACATTCGTATGTAAGGTATGTGTGAACTATTGGCAAAATCACCCTAGCCCTAACGTACGACATGGGGTTATTTTATACCTAAGGCTCATTGTCATGTATAGATCGGTTCCTACAAAACATATTCGTTAACGCAAATAATATGTTCATTGAATTTAGATATCATACTGTATAGTTAATTGCATTTTGTAATATTCTATCCAAATTGAAACATATTGTTGACAATTCGTATTTATAATTACTAAAAGAGTTATAGATAAATAAATCAAAAATACAAAACAAGAGATAGTCGCCCGTCAGGATGCAGTATAAGGGGCTAATTTGTAGCTGACTGACGCCTCTGGGACCCATCAACAAGAGCCGGGGTAATTGGTCGTTACTGTTTACACTGGATCACAACCCCTTCCCTGTTTACACTCGGATGTCATAGTCTCTAGATTACTCCTAAGAATTCATGGACCCGATATGGTTCTATCCATACAACTATAACACTGATTAGTTTATGGATAGAACTTATTTTCAATGAGCAGTGTATACAGATTTGAATTTGATGTATAGAAAATTGTGTTCCTAAATTCGTTTCCAGAGAAATACTTCCATAAATGGAAATAGGTGAAGTCCACGAATATTAATGAGTATTCTAGAGACTGGCATCCCAGTTTACATACCCATTTCAATATCATAATGACAATTTAAAGAGTCTTTGGCATACAGCTTAGGAATGTATATTCTTAGAAATAAAACAGTGTTTAATGTATTTAACATAACCCATTGAATTCAACCAGTTTTATTTTTGTTCTAGAATGTAAAAGTTTAGTCTCATAATTGTGGAATCGGTCAGTTGAAAATCATTGATAGTCGCACCTTAAGTAAAAGGTATTGACGCACATTCTTTTAAAACAAAAGTAAAAAAAAACACATGCATCATGCTACTGATCCTCAGTAGCAGTAGTAGTAGGGTACTTGTCAAACGGTAAGTACCAGGTAAAGTGACAGGAAGGCAGAAGTATGTTATAATCTATTGGTCACTTCCACAGTAATCTTATAAAAATACATTGGTGATAATGTGTACTACTCCGGCACAAACACTTAAGAGTTGGGGATTAGATATACGCGTAGCAGCTCATTTCACACATCATTCAGTAAAAAACGAATATGTTTTGCTTCATGTGGCTGAAATGCTAACCTGAAAGTAATTTATTTGGCTAAGGACATGTTCTCTAGAAATTTAAGGTATAAGGGAATCTCTCTTTATCCTTGTAATCTCACTGTTTGTTTACAAAACTGACTGCAATCACCAGCTTATTGGTAGCTTACTAAAACACATAATTATCATCGCACATAATCACAATGAAACAAATTAAATTGTATAAAACTACTTTCACAGCAACATTTTGTTACTTCGTTTGCTCGCTATGGTATGAAAAACATCTCTACAATAAAGAGTTTCAGGATAGATATTGGAAGCCTTTAATTTCACCAACAAAATCCAGCCCAAGGCAGTAAAAGTAAGGCTTACTGTCTGGCAGAGTAGAGCTCTGCGGGATTTTATAAGATCCTAGAATTATATGTAGGCTACAGTTGTTGAAAAAAATACTCGGTGATGCACTTTATGTTTAAACCTTACGTCATCCAGGATGATACGAGGTTGAGAAGTAGAGTGGAATTAGTGTGATGAGCTTCGGCGTCTATAACTGTTGTGTGAGTGCATGCCTATTTTCTCTTTGCTTTCCCTAATATTGTTTCTAGCTAATCTGATGACATATACAGATACAAAAGGTGTGTCACTCTTGGGGAAAAACGGTGTTTTTTAACCTAATAATAGTGATCTACATCCAAGGGTAGTAAAACTATCTAATGATATGTCTTTGCATTTATTATTATTTTCTGTCGAGAGTCCTTGCCTTTAATACCTGACATTCCAAGACAGCATTAAGAAGGGGGTAACTAAAGTCGGAGTATATTACACTTGGACAGATTGGGAAAAACTGATGACGATATGTTATGTTCAACTTGGTTAGGCTAGCTTATGACGTTCAATTTAGGATATGGCAGGATTGAAAATGTCATAATGTTGTGATAGTTATGAAGGTAGTTGTTATCATGGTGATTAACCCAAGAACTATGATGTTCCTTCCGGAATGTTCTACCGAGCGAATGTGACGTTCTTACCGGAAGATAGCTCATGGAAAAGAAGAAAACAAAAACAAAACCCACAACCGGTGAAATGGAAGCAATATATGATTAGGTGGCATATTTTCTTTCCACCACTCTCTTTCCACCCCCCTATCTCCCTCCTAGTTTATTGTATATTTTTCCACAAACTTCACATCTACTTCCTACCTCCCGCCTGAAATACTTTCACTAATTCACCCCTACACTCTTCCATGCCTCCCTCCTCCCTCTTACATGTGCGGTAGTCTGCTGCGAGCTCATTATGCCTCAGGCGAGCAACGAAGGCACACCTATGTCGCGTTCCCTTGTAGGCCTTACCTCACACCTATCCCGTCAAAATAATGTGTTTTGCTCTCTACACCTATTTTCTTGTTCTTCAATGTTCAAATGTTCATTATATATGTAAACTATTTGTATTTGGATCAGTGGCATTGCTTTATATGGTAAACATAACAATTGTTGTCAAAATTGAAGCTAAATATTTCACACTGGATAACTATAAATAACATGATTGACCCATTCTGCAGTTTAAGGCGGTTGTTTTATGATGGCTAATTATAAATAATGATAATAATGTTTGTGGCCATTTATTGGTGATGACAATGATGGTAGTGTCACTATGTGTGATGATGCTGGAGATTGTAGTTATTGTTGTATGGTAGTACCAACGTTAGGAAAGGTAGTGCTGGTATTGACAATATTAGTCATTGTTATGATGGTAGTTTTGATGGCAATGGCCGTAATGGTGATGGTGATAGCAATGCAGAGGAATGGTATAACAATAGTGCATACATTGTAGTGATATGGACAGTATTGTTGGTGATATTTTAATGACAACAGTGGTCAAGTTTAGATTAGTTTATATATGACTATGCAGTTTTCATTATATAGTGTAAATGTTGCATGTTAAGTTTATTTAATTAAATTGTCGACGTAAGCATTAGCCAAATTACAATCAGCCAAATCATTCGCTCGGTCTAATTCGATAATTGTAAAGCATCGCCGTAGGAGTGATAGCGCAAGGTATTATTTCTGGCTTTGTGTGTGTGTCTGTTCATTAAATATCACGAGAATAAATTAATGGATTTCGATGAAACTTCGACAGCCCCTTTATTGGTGACCCAAAAGGATCACATTATTTATGGGTTACCATTGGATGAAGCACCTGTCTCCCACCTCTCCCTACTTGTTCCCATCCAAATATACTGTAGCTGTGACAGTTTGTTGCTGGAAATGCGTGGTATTGAACGTAATATGTCCTGGTTACTTGCGGAATACTCACAACAATGTTGGAGATTATCGGATTACCCAAATATTAATATGGTTCAATCCCCAACATTATAGAACGAAATATCATCTTAATTATTTATGACCCATTATCCATTATTTGATAATCTCAATGTGTCTGTCTGTCTGTTCGTACAAAAGCAAGAACATTAATAAATGGATACCAATTAAACAGGGTCAGTCTCTACATGTCTTACTCCAAAGGATCCCATTAACTTTTGGTTCGTCCCACATTAACCCATTCAAAAACTGCACGAATACTGGAAAATGTTATTAACACGGTGCAGAGTTTGTATTGGCTCCCAGATGCACTTTTATTAGACTCATCTGACTGCTTAGACTAATTTGAGTCATCCCAGTAATTTCAATCGTTTATGCTTTCCGTATTGGACAATGTAAGTTCGTCTTAACAAATCATGTAATGTGATATTTTCTCAGAAATTCCAATGTTGCGTGCAAACTGGGAGGGACAGTTTATAATGGTCTATTTGGTGAGAGTGAGTGACGGAGATATTTTATGTTGTGCAACGCTTCTTACTTGCTTGGGTATCATATATTGGCAATATTTAGAAAGAATGTATATGTTAGCACACTCAGTTCTGTTGTGTTTTGAAAATTACTTAACTCAAAATTTCCAAATCCGATGTCGCGATAAAGCAGAGAAAAGAATATATTATGATGTAGAAAGTATTTTCAGTATTTTGTTGCTGCCTCGCTGGAGTGGTTGTTTATGTTTCAAGTGTCATCTGGGAGGCAAGATATTTGTGAACTGGACCAAACAACAAAACACATTATATTTTTTTCTGAATTGGAACAAGCAACACGGAGGTGTCTGAATCTTGTACAGGAGAAAGTGACGCAGAAGTGAGAATGGTCTTTTTAACTAAACAGGTAATACAGCCACATGTACAACTACTGACGAATATTTCTGTGTTCTTGCGATTTTCTTTATGCAAATATATCCATTTAGATTGATGTTCAGCTCAAATATATTACAAAATACATAATATGTATGTATTGGTATATGGCTGATTTGATTAGCATATCAATCTAAATAGATATATTTGCTTAAAGACAATCGAAAGAGCTAACTAACATTTGTCAGTAGCTGTACATGAATTATGTTGTTTAACTAAAACAGAAAATACAAATTGTGTACATATTTCTGATTGTTAACAGTGTAAAATCAGTGAGGGTAGTCTCATGTGAATATACTTGAGCATTTACACAGAGCATATACAATAGATGCATATACAAAGCATACAGGGTGTCCCAAAATAGACGTGCCATACTTCAGGATTAGGATAAGAAAAATATTTTAAACATAAAATGTTCTATAAGCAAACTTCCAAATTTTACTTGTTATAGAAACATTGTCTGTTAAAATTACATTTTTTAAGGTATTTCCCCATAAGGCTGTCCTAGTTGTCTTTGAGCTTATCACCCCGCCATCAAACTGCAATTATTGGGCCATGTCAATATCAAGATATTATAGTTTGGCAAGTTGCAAAAATGCTTATAGCCAATTAGACATATTATTAGCTCACACTGAACATGCTGGAAACTATTTGACATGGAAGAGTCCATTACAGTGATGAGGGGGATAAATCAATATATGACCTTCAATTCCTCCTTAACACTCAAGCCGCGGTGACTGTTATAGGACGGGCGAGAGATAAATGGAGTATTCTCCGGTACCCGTCATATGACGGGCGGCATTCTGAGCACATGAGAGAGAGTCCGCGCGTTGGGAGGACAATAGGCGAGCTCTGACCGCTTAGCACCACCACTGGGCCGGTTCTGGAACCACGGCCGCCTCCCTACACGCACCCGGCCTCACGAGATAAGGAAAAAACTTCCTTATTTAGGGTATTATCACCTCCGGATGAGCGATCGCTACAGGATAACCCGTGGTCGTACAAGGATGATTCCAGGTGTCATTGGAAAGCTCTATTATCGCCCTTTCACGGAAATATAATTGTATTATGCTTTGGCTCTTGTTTATGCATGAAAAGGAGCATGGATACTCCTCCAGAGCAAAGTCTTTTTGATTCTCTGTCCTCACAACTCAGTGTCCTCAACTTAAATGCTTCTTCTGAAATCACTGTGTTGGGTGATTTTAATGTCCATAATGTTGAATGGTTCACTCATTCAGCCAGGACTGATGATGCTGGTCTTGAATGTGAGCTATTTGCAGACTCATTTAATCTCACTCAACTAGTCAACCAACCCACCCGTGTACCACATAATCCTAATCATAATTCCCACCTACTGGACTTAATTTTAACAACCAATTCAGAAAATTATGATGTTACAGTGAGGTCCCCGCTTGGATCTTCTGATCACTGTCTGATACAGGCCACCTGTCTATCACCTACCACACCTTCCCCCTCTGAACCTGTTTTGGTGACTAAATGGCATTACGATAGGGCAGACTGGGAGGGTCTTCAGGGTTTCTTTATTGATATTCCCTGGACCTCTTTCTTTTCTAATGATGCACACTCCACCTTGAGCCACATACAAGATTTTGTAAAAATTGGAATGGAAACTTTTATTCCTCATCAAAAGTACAGTAAAAGATCTAATTCACCTAAATGGTTTGACCATAATTGTGCTAGAGTAACTGAACAAAAAGCAATAGCCTACAATGCATACACAAGATCAAAAACTCATGAAGCCTTTAATTACTTTAGAAACATCAGAAATCATGCCAAAACTGTATTAAACCTAACTAAATCAAACTTTCTCCACAAGCAGGCAAATAAACTTCTAAATAATCCAAATGATAACAAAATATTTTGGTCTACTCTTAACTCATTTAAATCCAACTTCACTACTGCTTCATCCATTCCACCATTAAAATCTCCGACTGGCAATCTTGTAAGTGACCCACGAGGTAAAGCTAACCTTCTTGCGGATATTTTCTCCACCAACTCAACCTTAGATGAAATAAATCAAGATGTCCCTGTACTTAATTTTAATTCGCCTGAAATTCCCTCACTGAAGATCCACACCAGACATGTCAAAACTATTTTGCAGAATCTCTCAGTAGATAAGGCTCCTGGTCCAGATGAAATTCCTCCAATAGTACTTAAGAATTGCTCCTTGGTGCTCGCTCCTGTATTGGCAAAATTTTTCCGTCTGTGTACTCATACCTCATGCTTCCCAGTACCCTGGAAAGAAGCAAACATCCATCCAGTTCCTAAAAAAGGTGCCTCTTCAGATCCATCAAACTACAGACCAATAGCTATAACTTCCACTCTTGGTAAAGTCTTTGAAATTATATTAAATAATCACATAATTAAGCATCTTGAGAATAATAAATTAATCAGTGATAGGCAATATGGTTTTAGACGATGTCGATCAACTGCAGACATGCTTTGCCTTCTTACGCATCAAATCAACCAAGCTACAGACCAACATGGTGAAACACATACAATAGCACTGGATATATCAAAGGCATTTGATAGAGTCTGGCATCAATCCTTATTGTCGAAGATGTCACACTACGGCCTTGCATCATTAGTTCCACTAATTTCTTCTTATCTTCATAACAGAAAAATACGTGTAATGGTAGATGGCCTTTATTCTCAATTTAACTCAATAAATGCTGGTGTTCCCCAGGGATCAGTTTTGGCCCCAATTCTGTTCCTCATTCATATCAATGATCTCATATCTACCACTCATAATCCAATACATTCCTACGCAGATGACTCAACACTCCACAGTTCCTTCACATTTACCAATTCTTTCACCCAACCCGATCTTATAAATTCAAAAATAAACACTGCAATTTCTCTGAACCAGGACCTTTCTAGAATTAATGGATGGGGACAAAAGAATCAAATTTCCTTTAATGCACAGAAAACCAAATACATTCAATTTTCTAACCGACAGAATCTCACTGACTCCCATATATTTTTTGATGATGTAAATATTCCCACTTCCCCTAGTATTGACATTCTCGGTGTAACATTAACTACTAACTTGAGCTGGACACATTATGTTAGAAGCATTGCTAAGAATGCCTCTAAAAAACTGGGACTCCTGTACAGAGTTCGAGAATTCTTCACTGACGAGCAGTTGGCCGTGATATATAAAAGTCATGTGCGTTCTCAGATGGATTACTGTTCACCTCTGTGGGGTGGAAGTGGAGTGGTTGCATTGAGGCAGTTGGACAAAATTCAAAATAAAGCTATTAGATTAATCAATAACCCTGCAATCACACAGGACCTTCCTACATTATCCATACGAAGAAACGTTGCATCCCTTGCATTATTCTACAGATATTTTCACAGCAATTGTTCCGAGGAACTTGCTTCAATTGTGCCGCCTCTCCACATCTTTCCGCGTAGAACTAGGGCAGCTGAGAGCGCCCATGAATTTACACTTTCTCCTCCACAATGCAGAACTTCTGCTTATCAGAATTAATTTATCCCCAGAGCTACTACTCTTTGGAATTCACTTCCCTCGAATTGCTTTCCACAAACTTACAATCTGCAAATGTTTAAATCCAGTTGTTACAAACATTTTATGAATGGAGGATGCCTTTAGGCACATGGACCTTTTTGTTTTACCTGTGTTTTTCCTTCCTCCGTTCATTGTCTCTTTAAAAAAAAAAAAAAAAAAAAAATGGAATAAAGCTTGTTTTCGGTAAATATGCCCGACTGGCAGGTAGTTGATGCTACAAATGGCCCCATTTAGGGGGGGTTAACAATTGATATCTAACATTTTTGTTATATAATAGTTTATGCTTAGAATCATCTGTATAATCATATCCTGAAGATGGCATATATAATTTGGGACACCATATATTATATATATATATAATATATATATATATATATACACTGTATATACAGTATATACATAGACGACAGTAGATCTGTATTTGACACGAAAATGGAACTTTGCAGTAAGGGACCCAAACTCGGAAAACGAACCCCCAAGTTCGAACCTCGAAACCGCGATAATGTGATATTTTTCGCGGTTTCGAGGTTCGAACGAACTTGGGGGTTCGTTCTCCGATTTTGGGTCCCTTACTGCAAAGTTCCATTTTCGTGTCAAGTCCAGATTTACTGTAGTCTATGATATATAATCAGACAATATGTAGTGACAATTAATTCAGTGTCAGCGAATACGATGACATACAAATGTTAGCTCGAGTAATAGCCGAGCTAGTTTGAAATAGGGAATGTCTTCCGTCCTGCTAATATCAACTTCACTGAATTTAGATGATATAATCAAATTTATGAATTTCACTTCCAAGCATACACTCCACCCGGAATTCGAACCTGGGTTACCACATACAGATCTTAAATACTCAAACCATTACACCATCGACACAATCAGAAAATCATTAGCCTTAGTCTGTGATAACATGAGTGCTTTATTACGTACATAGTCTATGCCCATTCCTGTAGGACATGCGTTCATAAAACAATTAGGAAACTTGCAGTCGTTGAATAATCAATAAGAAGCATACAGGTAGTGCAGTATGGTAACAAATAATAATATTACAATCGGTTGCAAATTTATGAGGATTATTTGAGATAGTGTCAGGTAACGGACATAAATGTGTTTCTATTAACCCATTTCAAAGTTAATACACACCAGGAATTGCTAGTATTGCTTTGTATATTAGTTCCAGATGCTAGCCTATACCACTCAGTATATGTCTTAAAAACAGTTTATTAGACATTTGGTTGACCAACTGTTCACTCCAATGATACCATTTCGTTAATTATATATTTCGCACCCTCCATCTGATTACCTCCAGAAGGCAATCAGCTCAATTTTCAATCCTTCTGTGTATATTATGTTTTCCAATGAGAGCTAGTCATACCAATCTCAATGTATACACACACTCATACTCGTTTAATGTTGTCATGTTTTGTGTTCAATCAGCTTTGTAAGAGCATGATGCATTTGACCATTGCCAAAAGGTATTATGCAATATGTGTACGTAAAGCCATTATTTGTATATATTAACTTACTTCCTTTAATCTTATACAGACATACAGTACATGTAAAGTTTCCATTCTCAAATCACACAAGCTGCTGGCATTTTACATTTTTGTTCTGTCAGTAAAACGGTTTTCAAACTTGCGATCCTCGGCAATTGTTGTGGGTGAAGAGTTAACAGAACACACGTCACGGCAGTTACCTTTTTCAATCAACTCCCAATTTGCCTTTAGCTTCAACACAAACGCAGAACCCTATCACGTCGACCTGGATGTTTGGATTTTAGTATTTGTATTTGTATGTTATTTGTTTTTGTTCAGCGGCGTGGTGCATGGATGTCAATTTGTGGATGCATGAAAGAGTACACAGCCTATAACAAATGTTGTCACACATTGTAAGGGTAGTTGCACATGTTATTATAAATACATTTCTTAGTTTGACATTCTTTACGGATCTTGTGTTATGCTTAAACAAATCGACGAAAATTTCTATATCTAACGTTCATATTGTAAAATCAAGACCATAAAAACAACTAATAATTAGTAGCTTTGTTAACCCTTTGAGTACCAGCGACGTGTGGTATATTTTATCCTAGCTATATTTTGACGATATTATGCAGCTTAGGAAGGATCTATGGTAGTTAAAAGGATTGATTGGAATAGTGTGAAGCCATATTATTGCTAGAGATCCTTCCTAAGCTGAATAAAATAGTCTAATAGTTCCCAGAATATGCTGAAAAGGACGTCCCTGGTACTGTACGGGGTAAGCACACGTTATATAGTACATTCCACGCACATATTTTACGGTGACCCTCATTTTGTTTAGTCGGTATATACTTTATGTAGTGGATACTGTCTCTTAACACAAGGGACTGGAGTTTTCGCAGAGAGGCTCCAGTCCTGACGTTATTCTTGACTTGCAGTGTGCTGTCTTAATAATCCTATAGGGTGGATAGCCTCTGAAGTCTTATTTTAACTAACTAATATATTAACTAACTGTTAATTGTTTGTTCTTCACAAAGTCAACAACGGGTGTCAAATTATAGTGTTCCATAAGCAAAGTTTATGCCTACCACAAAACCATTATGGCGTAATTTAATTATTTAAGTAATTGAACTGATCACAGACTTGGACACTGTGTGCGAATACTACTGCTACTACTACTACTACTACTAATCTTGATATCGATATATAATGTGTAGGGCGCTGGACTTGCGCATATCACACATAAGGGTATTAGGGTGGAGAATGGGGGGTCAGGATATAGGATTGGGAGAGCTAAGTGGAGGATTTATGGCGTGCGTATGATGTGGGCGAAATGTTCGTTTATTCTGTGTTTGAATGTGTCTAGTGTAGGGCTATTTATTGTATCTTCTGGGAGACTGTTCTAATCCCGTATAGTTCTTGCAAAGAATGAGTGTTTGTAGAAGTCAGTATTAGTGTGGTATGTTTGGTACTTATGGGAATGTGTGTTACGAGTGTTGCGGGTGTTTGAGTTGTGTAGGTATTCATGTTTTTTAATGTCCATATAATTGTGTATGATTTTGTAAATTACTGTGAGCCTGTGCCTGAGTCTTCGTGTGTTATGGTAGGTTCACACATTGGCGAGTCGGAGCGCGAGGCCAACGCGAGTCACACTCGCCGCATACCGCCGTTGATGGAGCCCGAACCCAACGCGAGTAGCATCTGATGAGAGTAAACACGCATATAACACGAATATAACACTAGTTTACACGAGTTTACATGAGTTTACACGAGTTCACAGGAGTATCCGTGAGTGTCGGCGAGTGTAACACGACCCCAACACGCACCGCCGAAATTTGAAAAATAACGGTCACATTCCAGGGTACGAATAGTGCGAGTCTACAGGAGTCTACACGAGTGTCACAGGAGTTTACATGAGTTTACACGTGTTTACGCGAGATGAACGCGAGTCTATAGGAAGTTAACAGGAGTGTATGGGAGTCTAACATGAGTGTGTGCGAGTGTTGGCGAGTGTCAGGAAACGTATGGCACCATTTCTCACACCACGCAACACCACCACGGACGGACGTACGCTCTGCAGGATACAGCCCAACCCACCCACCCACCCACCCACCCACCCACCCACACACCATGTCCATCATGAGGCGCAGAGCAGCAGCTGTGGTCATACTCCTGCAGATGGAGATGCATCTCGTAGACCTAGAGGAGCTGGAGGAGAAGGAGGCTGAAGAAAGACGTCAAGGGGAAAGGCCACGAAGGACAGTTTGGGCTAGGAGCTGGCTACTGAGACGGCCACAGTTTGGTGTGTACGAACAACTTATGGAGGAGCTTGAGAGAGAGGACCCCAAAGGATTCCGGAACTTCCTACGTGTGGACGTCCACATGTTTAGGGAGTTGGTGGCACGTGTCGGGCCTAGGGTAGAGAAGCAGGACACCTTCTGGAGGCAGGCTTTGTCACCTGGGCTGAGGATTGCAATCACACTCCGCTACCTGGCCACTGGTGACTCATATCCTAGCCTACAGTATGCGTTCCGTGTGGCCCGGAACACCATCTCCCTCATTGTGCCTGCAACATGCGAAGCCATCATTGCAGAATACCAGGAGGAGGTTATACGTTGCCCCAGGACACCGGCGGAGTGGAAGGTGGTTGCCAGTGAGTTTGCCAAGCGCTGGGATTTCCCGCATACCGTTGGTGCCATCGACGGAAAGCACTGCGCCATCAAATGCCCTCCACATGCAGGTACAGAATTCTACAATTACAAAGGCTTCCACTCCATCGTGCTCATGTAGACTCACGTTAGTTTCGCCGTTCCTCGCGTAGACTCACGTTGGTTTCGCCGTTCCTCGCGTAGACTCGCATAGACCCGCGTTAATATCGCGTAAACTCATGTTGGTTTCGCATAGACTCGCCACACATATTGCGAAATTCAGACCACCACGTGGGTACTCTCGTTTACGCGTGTTACACTCGCGTTACTCCGTGTTAACTCGCGTTAGGGTCGTGTTGACTCCTGTTTGACTCCTGTTAAACTCGCCTTTGCCAATATTGGCACCCACATGGTTATTTGCATATAGTGTTGACTCATGTTGTACTCGTGTAGACTCACGTAGACCCGCGTAGACTCGCGTAGACTCCTGTAGACTCGCGATCATTTAATGTCTAAATAGTACAACGCGAGTCTACATGAGTGTCACGCGAGTCTACATGAGTGTCACACGAGTCTAGAGGAGTGTACAGGAGTCTACGCGAGTATACGCGAGTCTACGCGAGTCTATGCGAGTCTATGCAGTTTGGCGTCCTAGTCCCACTTGACTCTCCAAATTTCATGCATGCATGAAATCTTTGCCCGCGTTCGCGAGTGTACGCGGTGCAGCCCGAGTCAACGCGAGTCTGTGCGAGTGTCGGCGAGTGTCGGCGAATTTGGGATAATCATTGGCGAGTGCAAGAATTTCATCACTCGCGTTGGCCTCGCGCTCCGACTCGCCAATGTGTGAACCATGCATTAGCAATAATAAGGCTTCCAACTATCTCAACCTATATTGAAGCCTTTCCATACACTCCAAATTCGCTAATGATAATACCTCTTGGCGTTAATTAAGGGAGAGGTACTCGCTTTTTGTGGACCCCCTTCGCCCTCATGTCTAGCATATTTGTTTTTATATTTTAAGACGTTCGTTCCATTAGTTTGGCGATTTTGAGACCTTACGCCTCATTTCTTTGTCAATATTAAGACCTTTCGTGTAATTTAGGAGTCAAATTTTTCCTGGCGAGCGATAGCGAGACTGTAAATCTAGAAGTAATCGGCCTTCGGCCGGGAAATTTTTCTACCGAAAGATGTACAAATTTATCTTCACAGGGGGTCTAAGAGATTTTTTTGTTTAAGCTTGAAGGTCTAGCGAGGAAACTAAAAAAAAAAAAAATAATATAATAATATATGGACCAAAAACCAAGCAGTACCCCCTTAAATCCAATATTACCATCATGACGGTTACGCAGCAACAATCGACCACTTGCGAGTTTCAGGCTATAAGGAAGTTGGAACCGTAAACATCGAGATTTTACAGAAATGCTTTAATAACGTGGATTTCTGATGGGTAAAACGTATGATACATTTGGTTTGATATATTTATGAATGTATTATGACCGTATTTCAGCTGATAATTCTGCTAAATATTGATGGCCACTGCTCCAACTTCCTTATAAACCAAAACACGCTACTGGTCGATTGGTAGCATAGAAATATACTGTACTATATTTTCTCGTAAATGCCTTTCCGAACGAGTACCATTTTACGCAACCTTGAACGGTCAGCTATAGAATTTAATATCTCGTAAGGGGAGATGGGTAATTTTTCTGGTCCCCCCCCCCCCCCTCCTTCCTCATGTTTAGCCCCATTAGTTTTCAGATTTTAAGACGTTCGCCCCATTAGTTTGTCGATTTTTAAACCTTTCGACCCATTTCTATATCAATATCAAGACCTTTCGTACCAATTATGTGTCAATTTTTTCCTGGCGAGCGATAGCGAGCCTGTAATTTTAAGAGAAATCGACCTTCGGCCGGGACATCTTGCTATCAACAAATTTACAAATTTATCTTGAAGTGGGGTCTAGAGAGTGTGATTTGAAGCTTGATGAAGGTCTAGCGAGGAAACTAAAAAAAATATATCAATATATAGACCCCCCAATAATAACCACTGTTCACCCTTAACATATTTCTGTTGCCCATGATAGTATTACATTGCTTTCTCTACTTAACAATATCACGTTAAAACCGTCTCCAAATGTTGCCACTTAAAAGTGAAGATGTAGCCTAATGTTGCCGGAAAAAGACACGGTTTTTTTCCGTTTATGAAAGCGGCATTGATTGGGAATATCTGCATATTCCCAAAACGATATCTGCAGCGTGCTCTCTCTCTCCCAGTCGACCTCTGACCTCGGGACAGTACAGTGCTCTCCCCGTGACTCCTGAATTGCCGTGAATAGTGAAAGTCGCAGGTGGGCAGGCGGCCTGTCTGCCGCTAGTCCAACACCATTTACCCTTAAAAACAGGGACAATGGAGACTAGTAATGTGGAAGCCAGTGCTCTGCTAGCAGAAGGGCACAATAACACCCAGGAGAAAGACTTTTATGAAACGGACACTGAGATGGAGTGCACCCAGGAACCGTACACCCAAGTGACTAGTAGGAGCGAGAAGCGGAGAAGAGGGAAACCAAACGAGGCTCAATACAAGAGCAGCGATGAAGAAGACCCAATATACGGTAAGAAAATTAAGAATGGTGCGAATCAGACGAAGGATGAAGAAAGGAGAGTGACGACACGTGGAGAGAAGCAGGGTGAGGAAGCAGCGCGTGGAGAAGAGAGAGGAGATGGGGACGTGGAGAGGCTAGGAGAGGGGGCAGCACAGGGTGAGGTGAGACCAGGAACTACCGACGATATGGCAGGGAAGCGGCCTAGACTTCTCTTCCCCCATGATTTGAAAATGAACTTCCAAGAGAAAGTACTGTGGGCGGTCAAGCTAGGGAGGGAGCATAAATCCTTCCTACCACTTCTCAAGGAAGGAAAACACAGACCCTACCTGACTGTGGGGAGCAAAGAAGCAGTAGAATTATTAACAACAGAGGGGTACAATGGAGTCACACTCAAAGTTCCTGACGACAGCGAGAAATACACCAAGGTAATTATATTCAACTATCCGGTGTGGCTTGACCCTACGTATATCCTGGACGATTCACGATTTGTATGATGGGCAAAGCGCAATCAAATAAAAGGGGAAGACCGATCACAAATAGTAGCGCTTGTAAAAGGGGAAATGCCCGAAAAAATATTTGTGACAGGCATAGGTAACAAATATTTAGCTCCATACAAAGAACAGGTCGACCTATGCCTGAACTGCAGTAGATGGGGCCATAAAGCTTGGTCCTGCCAGGCGGATGCAAGGTGCAGATTTTGTGGTAGAGGACATCCCTCTGCCAAATGTAGAGACAAAATAAATAATAACGTTAGAGTGGTGCCTTACTGTTGTAACTGTGGGGGGGAACACAACGCCCGGTCTTTCCAGTGTTCCAGGAAACCTGGGAGTAACGGTGGCCGTGACCTTGGCCGTGACATATCCCATACACGCTACCAGGAGGGGGAGACATACCAACACCAGGGGGGGTCCCATCAACCACGCTACCATCAACCACCGCCGCCACCTGATCACGAAAACCCATGGATTGGAGGAAGACGTTCTGACCCAAAGACAGGGGCAATACCAAAACAGCTTCCTCAAACACAAGGGTCAAGTGGTAGCGACCATGAAAGGAGGAGACCAGGGGTACCAACAGCTGACGACCGAGACCCCTCACCAGCCAGCCAGAGTAGCAGTACCAACCCCACACAGGTGAGCCAACTTAACCACTCAGAGGAGGCCAGGTGGCAGGAAACAAAGGAAATGTTCAAGTTTATCCGTGAGTTGGGAAATAGAATAGAAAACTTAGAAAAAAACAGTAAATAAAATTACAAGAAAAACATTAAATGGCGACAACAAAGTGGGAGAAAGTAAAGTGGAAATCATAAGTCCAGAAAAACAAACTAACACCAGAAATCAGAAAATGAAGGAAACCAAAACCCAGGACAGTAAGGTAACTACAGAAAACGGAACAACTTGTGAAGTAAATATAAAAGGGAAAGTAGTGAAATTGAAACAACATAAATTTATGGAGAATGGGCTAAGCAGCGTAGGACAAATTCTTGCAAAAAACGGCAATAATGAAGAAATAAAAATAAAAGTGGTAGACGGGTGGACAGAAATCCAAGCATGCTTAGATAAGTTTACTAAATATATGGAAGGGCTGACTATTGGATCAATGGACATTGATCACCATAATGGATCATAAACATCTAAACATAATATCATGGAACGTGAATGGCTTAGGTGGTAGAATGCACGATGTTCATTATTATGTAACAAAGTTCGACACTGACGTAATTCTTCTCCAGGAAACTGGGGATAGGAATGGTAGTATAATAAAACTCAATGGGTATAAACTATATCAATTATTTTCAGATGATAATATAAGGGGAGTTTCCACATATGTAAAAAATTCCATACCCTCAGAGTTAATAGAGGCGCCCATGAAATCAGAGGGGATCGAAACAGTCTCAGTAAAACTATATTTAAAAGAAGGGACCCTTAATATCGTTAACGTATATATATCACAAAACTGTTTTCATGCCAGTGCTCTGCCTGATAGTTTGTATAATGGGGTTACTCTTGTCGCTGGGGACTTAAACGCTAGATATAATGAATTTGAATTCGACGGGAAAATAAATACGAATGGTAGAAGATTTTATCAATTTGTACAAGATTACCAAGACATTAAATTACTAGGATCGGAAGAAGCAACCCATATTAAGGGAGGGAGACTCGACTACGCTTTTATACTAAATGGACAAGGGCTGGATGGAAGCTGCGTAGTAGAGGCTGAACTACTCAGTGATCATTTTGCTCTTGATATTAAAATTCCACTAGGGAAACTAGCTTTCGGGGCCAATAGAAAAAAACTAAGGCTTCCAAAAGACGATATACAAAACTTTATTGAATATATTAAAAAATGGTACAGTAATTATCATCCTACATCAATTGAATCTTTCTATGATGACATGATTAAAGTTATAGAAACCTCATTAAGCCGTAATGTTCAGACGACAAAGAAAAGAAAACTGCCGAACAATAATAAATATGCCCACGATAAAGTCCTCCAAGGTTGGAACAAAATGCTCAAGGTCGCGCATAGAAAATGGGTAAACGATGGAAGGGAGGACGAAGCAAAAAACACGTTGCTGGAGACAGCAAAAATTTGCGGGGAGGCTAGAAAAGAAGTTAGAAGGGAGTATTGGACGAATTTTACAAATAATATCGGAAATAGTAAAAATATAGGTGATATTTGGAAAGAGGTTAAAAAAGTTAAAGGAAAGAAAATCGATAATGTGGCACACCCGACTCCTGAAAAATTCGCTAACGAGCTAATGAAGAAATGGTCACTCGCGTCAAGCAAAGACAGTATACCTCAGGAAATCAAAGAGGCGGTAAATAAATTGGAAGGGGACAGGAGAGAAGTAATTATGAACGCTTTAAATACAGGGGATAACACTGATGTAATGTTTACTAGGGATGAACTACTTCGAGCTATTAAACATGGGAAATGTACAGCCCCTGGGGAGGACGGAGTAACCTATGATATATTAAACTGTTTGGCAAGCATTGATAATGGTCCACTACTTGATCTATTCAATATGAGTTATCAAGAGGGTCGATTACCCCGAGCATGGAAAACTGCTATCATTATTCCTATCCCTAAGCCTGGAGGAGGATTTAGGCCAGTCTCTTTAACATCTTGTTTTTGCACAATGATGGAAAGAATGCTTTTAGAAAGATTGCAATATGTTATAGGAGGTAAATTAAGTAATAATTTATATGGGTTCATCAAAGGTAAAGGAACTCTGATGCCGTCATCAAGTGCCTATCACACGATGCTGACTACTGCAGGGCATTTGTCGATCTCAAGGGTGCATTCGATAAAGCCAACGGAGAAATTATACTGCATGAACTAGCAGGTATGGGGTGTCAGGAAGGATGCTTCATTGGATAGGAGACTATTTACATGGCCGAAGGGCTAAAGTCTCTTATCAAGGAGCATTGTCTGAAGAAGGTAGTTTGGACTTAGGGACACCACAGGGTGGGGTACTAAGTCCAATGTTGTTCAATGTACTATTGAATAGACTTGCAAGTCTAAAATTAGCCGATGGGGTTAAAATTAGAATTTATGCAGACGATATTATGCTACAAAGCAAACGGTTGATAAAATGCAACAGGCGCTGACTAAATTTGGGAAGTTAACACAGGAACTAGGATTAATAGTAAATGAAGATAAACAAAATTTCAATGTCGAGCAAGAACTGACAAGCAACTAACAATAAATAACATGAATATAGAAAGAGTAAATAGTTATAAGTACTTGGGTATGTATGTGGGTTATACAGCAGAAGCTAAAGAAGCTGAGGTGAATTATATAACTACACAATGTAAGGCACGAATGCAACCCTTGAGAGCCTTAGCTTGGAGTGGTAACGGTGTCGGTGTTCCTGTACTAAAATGATGTACATTAGTACTATTAGGTCAGTCATTGAATATGCCAGTCCTGTCCTTTTTTGCCTTGATGAAGGAAGGTTCGATAAACTTGAAAAAATACAAAACGAGGCTATGAGAATTATTTTAAACTGCCCAAAAAATGCAATGATTGATGCAATGAAGCTTGAAACAATGCTACCGAGCATTAAACATAGAGTAGAACAAACTAATATTGTAGCAGCAATTAGACATGTAAGATTAAAAGGTGGCAACGAACTACTGAATGACATAAAGGACTGCATGAATAATACTCGCACCTTCTGGAGACAAGGCAAAAAGGGATATATGAAACATTTGGTGAACAAAATACAACATTATGATTTAATAAACAACTGTATTAATTACGAAAATGAACAACCTGTCCCACCATGGGAGGAGAAAGACGTAATTTTAGATATTATGCCATTACAAAAGAAAAAGAACATGTATAATACAATAGAATTAAGAAACATTTATGAAGAGAGAATAAACAAAATGTACACTGGTAAAGTAGCACATGTTTATTGTGATGGGTCGGTAATGGAAAATGGTTAGGGCAGGTTGTGGGATTTTAATTAGAGATTACATGCAAGACTCCAACATGTGGCTAGAAACAGAATATAATTATAGGCTAAGCGATAATATATCATCAACTCAGGCTGAATTGTATGCGATATTATATGGACTTAAAGAAATCGAAGGAGGAGAAGGGGATGTAAGCTTCTTTGTTGACAGCAGAGGGGCTCTGGACTCCCTAAACTGTAAAACACCAGTATACGAAAATATTGTTATCCAATGCCGGAATATTGTACATCAACTCCAATTAAAAGGGAGAACAATTGTGTTTTCATGGATACCATCACATACAGGGATTACCTATAATGAAAAAGTTGATATAATAGCTAAAAATGCTACTGAAAAAATGGAAATTGATGTACAATGTACCCTATCTTTGAAACAGGTAAAAAACAAAATAAAGAAATGTCAAGAAGTAAAAGAAGCTAGAGATATCGAGTGTAAGTATATAGCCAGGCCTAGTGCCACCATGCATCATTACAGAGAGGTGGTAGATAAAACTAAATTCAATTATGGGAATGTTACAAGTAAGTGGAAAGATTCTGTATGTACTTAGGTTATAGACTAGGCTACAAATATTACTGGGAATTAGGCATTAATACTGCAGAGAAGGATAGGAGTTGTAGGCTGTGCAATAGGCCAAGATCTCACACCCTTCAACATTATATACTGCAATGTATAACTTTAATAAAATATAGAAATAATACAATTGAAAATGTAACTAAACAAATAATATGGATGTTCAACAGTGGAACTATGTACAACCTTTTAAAAGAATGTAAAATTATAAAACATATAATTTGATGTGTAGCTATGCTCTTCAACTAAACACATGTACATTCTAGTGGTGCCTTACAGGCCACCCTGGGTCAGCGAACCTACGCTCCCTAACCATACAGCTGTATTGTCCTCAATATTCTCGGCTAATGGCTTGATGTACAAGTACCTCCGGATATGCGGCACATCCCTCCCGGAGGACTACTTGCACCTCCTCCTCCGAATATTATTTTATGGAAATAAAATAATATGAATCTGAATCTGAATCTGTATGGCTGTATGTTTTGGGTGCTGGGGTCTGGTGACTGGGTCACGACGGTTAGGGTCCCTCTAGGATGTTTAAGGAGGGATTAACACGGTCGGGGCTCAGTTGGGGGTCTTGTGGGACAGCATGCGTGTTTAAAAAACAAAACACAATCTGATCAAGGTCTATAACGGGGACTCATATATTTTAGATATGTCTTTATTATAATACTGTATATACTAAACTTAGGTAGTGTTAAAATTAATCTTCAATATCAATGTATTACTCATCTAACTATATATGTAATGACATAGTTTAAGCCAGAAATAGGGTGAAGATTGCGTATGCACCTTCGCCCTTTTGAGATAATGTAACTATGATACTTGTGTAACATTTGTACTTTTCTCAATAAAACAATCAAATCAAATCAAATCTCTCTCTCTCTCTCTCTCTCTCTCTCTCTCGGTGTGATTTAATACCCGTGATGTAATACACGGGGGGTCACCTTGCTTTTTTGTTATTTCTGTCCTTTTCTCTCTTTCTCTGGCTTGTATCCATTCGGCCCCATTCCAGCCAACTATTTTAAGACGTTTATCCCCATCTAGGTGTCGATTTATTCCTGGCGAGCGATAGCGAGCCAGCATTATAATATGAAGAAATCCGGCTTCGCCGGAGAAATTTTTCTATCGAAAAATGTACAAATTGAGCCTCCTGTCAAACAAAAACAAAAAATATGTTGGCTCGCTATCGCTCACCAGTAAAAAATTGACACCTGGATGGGGGATAAAAGTCTTAAAAAGTAAGCTGAATGGGGCCAAATAGATACAAGCCAGAGAAAGATAGAAAGGACAGAACAAAAACAGGTCACCCCCCTTTAATGGTCTAGCTGGATTACTATAGTGTGTTTCTCTTAACCTGGCATATTTGCACCTGATTCCTTTGAGGTAATGGACTCTAATTGAAGCTGATTGGCTGACGGTACAATGTGGTATATTTCTTGTATTTGTTTTTGCAACTGTAGTATGCTATTCGGATACAGTGACTTCAGCCAATCAGCTTGAAGTATAGTTATCTACCTAAAAACGACCAACTGCAAACTCGTCAAGTTATAAAACAAATAATGGAGTATAATAATTTTTCTTACACAACCAAAATGTGGCAGCCAATACAGTTATCAACATACTGTAATGTGGCAGCCAATACAGTTATCAACATACTGTAATTCCTTCTTGTAGCATTATAGGTGTACAGTTGGGTAGTGATTGAGAGAGTGAGAGCGAGAACGGAGAAATGGATAGGTGACGAGCAGGGCGGTTTTAGGAAGGGAAGAGGATGTGTACATCAGATTTTTACCCTGAAATGTGTTGTGGAGAAATATCTGGAGAAGTAACAAAAGCTGTATATTGCCTTTATGGACTTGGAGAAGGCCTATGACAGAATGGATAGAGAGAATATGTGGAAAGTACTTAGAATATACGGAGTAGATGGCAAGTTGCTGAAAGCAGTGAAGAGCATGTATGAGGGTGGAAAGGCGGCAGTACGTGTGGAGAATGAGCAGAGAGAGTTCTTTTATCTGACTGTTGGGTTGAAACAGGGGTGTGTGATGTCCTCGTGGTTGTTTACTGTATATATGGATGGAGTCATGAAATAAATACAAGGAAGAGCAGTGGATGTTGGTGTATCACTGATAAGGGAGGAAACGAGTGGAAGCTACCTGTATTGCTGTTTGCTGATGATACGTTTCTGATGAGCGATAATGAATGAGAGTTGCAGGGTCTGGTAAATATGTTTGGAACAGTGTGCAAAAAAACGGAATCTGAAGTTAATGCGGGGAAGAGCAAGGCTATGGTCTTCGAAAAGGGTGAAGCCACAGAGTGTGAGGTGAAGCTGAATGGTCAGGCTATGAATATTGTCAGCTCATTTAAGTATCTGGGAAGTGTGCTGAGTAAGGATGGGTGTATGGATGAAGAAGTGCGGGAGAAGGTGCAACAGGGAAGAGGGTTGTAGGAACTCTGAAAGCAATAACAAGAAATAGGGTGGTCAGCATGGAAGTGAAGAAGTCCTTGCATGGCAGTGTGGTAATCCCGACACTGACTTACGGAAGCGAAGCATGGACGTTGGTGGAGAAACTCAGACCAAGAGTGAGAAGGGTGGAAATGAGTTACTTGAGAAGTGCCTGTGGAGTTACATGGAGGGATAGACAGACGAATGAGGAAGTAAGAAGGAGGTGTGGTGTGGAGGTAGATGTGCTGGAAAGTGTGAAAAGGAACACCTTGAGATGGTTCGGCCATATGGAACGTATGGGAAGCGAGAGAATGACTAAGAGGGTGTACGAGAGCGAGGTGGAAGGACAGAGAGGGAAAGGTAGACGAAGAGAGGTGGCAGGATGGAGTGAAGAAGTATATGGATGAAGGCGGTACTGGTTGGGAGGAGGGGCGTCGACTGACTGGGGACAGAGGTGCATGGGGGCGTTTCGTTAGTGGCCACCCCTTCGGGATCACGGCGTCAGGCAATAGAGAGATAGAACATTACGGGACTAATGTGTATTAGTTTCAACAATTAATATCTAGGTACCGGTATATTAGTTTACTATAAGTGGCTTACATTATCAATTCTTAATTAATCAACCTTTAAAAATACGAAGCCGTCAAACTATACACATTAAGAACAAATATTAATAAAAATAAAGAATAGAAAGACAAAAATGCCGGAAATGGTGCTCGAATGATTCAGCTCGTAAGCCCTCGGGAAAAATCCCTAACGGCACTTGGGCCGGAGATAATTACCATCGACGGCAACGGAAGGTCGTGAATAATTTTAAGGTCATTATCTGAACAGGGAACCCGGTGTTGCTTGCGTAATCACGGCCTAAATTGAAGAAGTCATAAACACATGTCTCTAATTTAAAATAGTTATACGTTTATTACATATGCAATTTGCTCACTTTCCATTTCAATCATTACAATTACAGTTAGATTGGGAGTACCGGTACATATAGTTTATGCTAAAAATGCTAAGGATTATATGGACAATTACTAGAGGGCTGGTCTATCAGAATAAGAGCTGTGCGATCTCTGCCATACCCATAGCTTACTCTGACTGTTCCTTTTACTTATATATTGTCTAGATCTCAAGTGACGGCATCTTTTCCGTGGATTGACAATCTAGAGGTAGGCAGATTGGGAGCCAAAGCGTCACATTTTTTCCTTTGCCCCTCAACTTTCCCTTCTAATTGCTGAGGGTCACAGGGCCTTGGGTGAGGCTTTGGTTTCCCGGGCATTTCTGCTCCCTCCTCAGCTCACCGCCTTGGAGTGGCTTCGGTCACCTGGGCATTATTAGTGGTGAGCAGGGAGGGTTTTGTGGGGGCGCTCGGTTATGGCCTTGGCTTTGCTCGGGACCTTGGGGCTGCTCGGCCAGACAGCCTGGGGAACAGCAACAACAACAACTAGAGGGTTTATGATATCCAACTATAGCTAACACCACTTAATAGCTACACCACTTAAATAGCTAACACCACTTAATAGCTTACATCACTTAATAGCTAACACCACTTAATAGCTGACACCACTTAATAGCTGACACCACTTAGTAGCTAACACCATTTATTATCCAACACCACTTTTCCCAACACCACCAATTATCCAACACCACTTATTATCCAACACCACAAATTATCCAACACCACAAATTATCCAACACCACAAATTATCAACACCACAAATTATCCAACACCAGCAAATTATCCAACACCACAAATTATCCAACACCACAAATTATCCAACACAACTTATTATCCAACACCAGTTACTATCCAATATTACTTATTATCCAACATTACTTATTATCCAACACCATTTATTATCCAACATTACTTATTATCCAACACCACTTATTATCCAACACCACTTATTATCCAACACCACTTATTATCCAACACCACTTATTATCCAACACCACTTATTATCCAACACCACTTATTATCCAACACCACTTATTATCCAACACCACATATTACCCAACACCACTTATTATCCAACACCACTTATTATCCAACACCACAAATTATCCAACATCACAAATTATCCAACACCATTTATCCCACACCACCTATTATCCAACACCACTTATTATCCAACACAACAAACTAGCCAACACCACTTATTATCCAACACCACTTATTATCCAACACCACTTATTATCCAACACCATTATTATCCCATGCCACTTATTATCCCATGCCACTTATTATCCAAAGGGGAAAGAGGAGTGTGTGGTAACCACCGAGGAATATGTCTTCTAAGCGTAGTAGGGAAGGTATACAGTAGGGTAGTGATTGAGAGAGTGGAGAGTGAGAACGGAGAAATGGATAGGCGACGAGCAGGGAGGTTTTAGGAAGGGAAGAGGATGTGTAGATCAGATTTTTACCCTGAATTGTGTTGTGGAGAAGTATCTGGAGAAGAAACAAAAGGTGTATGTTGCCTTTATGGACTTGGAGAAGGCCTATGACAGAGTGGATAGAGAAGGTTTGTGGAAAGTACTTAGAATATACGGAGTAGAGGGCAAGTTGCTGAAAGCAGTGAAGAGCATGTATGAGGGTGCAAAGGCGGCAGTACGTGTGGAGAGTGAGCAGAGCGAGTTCTTTGACCTGAATGTTGGTTTGAAACAGGGGTGTGTGATGTCCCCGTGGTTGTTTACTGTATATATGGATGGAGTCATGAAAGAAATACTATCAAGAGCAGTGGATGTTGGTGTATCGCTGAAAAGGGAGGGAATTGAGTGGAAGCTACCTATACTGCTGTTTGCGGATGATACAGTTCTGATGAGTGATAATGAATGGGAGTTGCAGGGTCTGGTAAATGAGTTTGGAACAGTGTGCGAAAAACGGAATTTGAAGGTAAATACGGGGAAGAGCAAGGTTATGGTCTTCGAAAGGGGTGAAGTCACAGAGTGTGAGGTGAAGCTGAACGGTCAGGCTATGGAGATCGTCAACTCTTTTAAGTATCTGGGCAGTGTGTTGAGTAAAGATGGGACTATGGATGAAGAGGTGCGGGAGAGGGTACAACAGGGGAAGAGGGTTGTAGGAACGCTAAAAGCAGTAACAAGAAATAGGGTGGTCAGTATGGAAGTGAAGAAGTCCTTGCATGACAGTGTGGTAATCCCGACACTGACTTACGGAAGCGAAGCATGGACGTTGGTTGAGAGACTCAGACCAAGAGTGAGAGCAGTGGAAATGAATTACTTAAGGAGTGCGTGCGGAGTTACATGGAGGGATAGACAGACTAATGAGGAAGTAAGAAGGAGGTGTGGTGTGGAGGTAGATGTGCTGGAAAGTGTGAAAAGGAACAACTTGAGATGGTTCGGCCATATGGAACGTATGGAAAGCGAGAGAATGACTAAGAGGGTGTACGAGAGCGAGGTGGAGGGACAGAGGGGGAGAGGTAGACCGAATATGAGGTGGAAGGATGGAGTGAGGAACTACATGAACGAAGGCGGTGCTGGTTGGGAGGAGGGGCGTCGACTGACTGGGGACAGAGGTGCATGGGGGCGGTTCGTTCGTGGCCACCCCTTCGGGGATCACGGCGTCGGGCAATAGATAGATAGATAGACTTATTATCCAACACCACAAACTAGCCAACATCACTTATTATCCAACACCACTTATTATCCAACACCTTATTATCCCATGCCACTTATTATCCAACACCACAAACTAGCCAACACCACAAACTAGCCAACACCACTTATTATCCAACACCACAAACTAGCCAACACCACTTATTATCCAACACCACTTATTATCCAACACCACTTATTATCCAACACCACTTATTATCCAACACCAATTATTATCCAACACCACAAATTAGCCAACACAACTTATTATCCAACGCCAGTTATACCTAAATAGCACAAAAGTTCTTAATATGGACAAACAAATGGGGCGAAAGGAATAAATATCAACTACCTAATTTGGCTAATATAAAATCTCAAATCTAATGGAGATAGACATGAGGAAGAAGGGGGTCCAGAGAAAACAGAAACCTCCCCTAAATATCTAACACCACTTAACATCTAACACCACTTAACATCTAACACCACTTAACATCTAACACCACTTAACATCTAACACCACTTAACATCTAACACCACTTAATAGCTACACCACCTATCAGTCAACACCACTTAATAACCAACACCATTTAATAGCTACCACCACCTAGGCTAATAACTAATACCACTTAATAGCCAACACTACTTGATAGCTAACACTGACCGACGGCAATGTTTGTAACACTCAGCCCTGGCGTTGATACCGTATCGACGGTTATTCTCGCCCTTATTTGCCCCTGTTATAGCGCTTGTAGAGGGTTGATATACGTATGGGAACTACTTTAGGATACTGC
Organism: Lithodes maja; assembly: GCA_037953745.1. Taxonomy (NCBI): domain Eukaryota; kingdom Metazoa; phylum Arthropoda; class Malacostraca; order Decapoda; family Lithodidae; genus Lithodes; species Lithodes maja. Next base: position 39,022 of record JBAKBP010005819.1, on the reverse strand, counting down.
GGAACAAAAGAAGTACTTGGCAACTCCCCAAGTCCAGCCGGGCGAAGGGAAACATCGGCATCAGGCAGTACATCCCCAGCAATCGTCATCACTATGGCCTGAAACTGTTCATGATATGTGACTGTCGCACCGGCAACATCTAGGACATCATTCCGTACATGAGCAAGAAGACGGAACTGGTAGAATTGAGGACCTACAGGATTTCTGGGGCGGTTGTCATCACTATGATGGAGAGGTACTTTGACAGGGGACAGATAATGTACCTAGACAACTGGTATACCAGACCCTACCTTGCCAAGTACCTGCATAGCCACAAAACGGGAGTGTGTGGCACCGCCAGGATGAGTCGTGCCTTCATGCACAAGCTACCAACAAGGGGGGAAAAAGGCTCGATCATCTATCGCCAGTCCAACAATGTCCTTATGCTGTCCTGGATGGACAACAAGGATGTCAACGTCCTAACAATCACCCACCCACCCACCCACATTGCAAGCCACCAGACGTTGTGATCGTGCAACAGGTGAGCAAGTCCAGAAACCTGTGGCCATCTGCGACTACAATATCAACATGCGACTGGTGCACAAGTCAGACGCTGTCATCTCGTCAGTCGAGTGTGCGAGGAAGACAATGATGTGATACAAAAGGCTATTCTTCCACCTCCTCAATATAACCCTCTACAACTGACATATCCTCCATGCAACAATCACAGGCCAGCAAGAAACGATGGAGAACTATTGTATCAAGCTGACGAGGGAGATATTGGGCAAATATATGACTGGCCCACGCCGCCAGCAACGCCCCGCAGATCGTCGCTCAGCAGCAGAGGGGATTGTGAGACTAACTGAACATCACTTCCCACAAGACATTCCTCCCACTCCTAACAAGGACAAATCGTACAGGCGGTGTCATATGTCCCAGAACACGACACCGAGGACCCCAAGTAGAACAGAAAGCAGGTGATTCTGCCCAGACTGTGATGTGGTGCTGTGTTTGCCAAAGTGTTTCAGGGACTACCACACCTTGAACACTTCTAAAACAGTGTGTGTAAAGACTGCGCTAAAAGACGCTAATGTGAGTGAAGATTGAAGTCCAAAGTTCCGAATACAATGTGTAAATGATAGTGACACTATAAAATCTACATATAACAGTGATAAGACACCAGTACCTATAAAAATATTATTAGACTTATAAAACAGTGTGTGAAAAGACGCTAACGTGAGTGAACATTATGTACATTACTACAATGTGTAAAAATATATTCTAACTCCAAAGTGCCTAACACAATGTGTAAGTGATAGCGACACTATAAAATATACAATAAGTAACCGAAAAAATATGCGGTGACAGTGGACATAATTTGAAAGCGAGAGTGCCCACAGAAAGTGAAAATTGGTGGTGTGGGTGGGTCAGTCAGCTGAGCGTGCATTTGTGTGTGTGTTGTGTTATGATACTGCGGCAAGATGGCCGCCCATCACCATGGCAACCAGGACGCGTGCGAGGCTTGCCACATTCAAGCACTGTAAACACTGGACTTTACACACTTTATAACACTGTACCTACACTCAAAGACTTGCAATGATAGTTCTTGTTATTTTACGCATTGTGGAGGCACAAATGACACTCAGGTGGTGGAAATGAGTCTCACTCGAAAATTGAAGGCATCGTACATTCAGCCACACTCACCCAGCCAGCAGCCCGGAAGTTTTGAAAAAGTGCATGACACAAAGCGATGGTGGTGGACCCCCCCCCCACATAACTGATCTCAGTGTGCTATAGTGCATATATGTTTTCATTTCTAACCCCTATCATGTCTTTTCAGGAAAAAGAATCGAAATTTGGCTGGGTCTGGGTGATCAATAAATAATTCAGGTGGGGCTCAGGGGGTTAATAACAAAAACCTAGAAATAGCTAAAAACCCTTAACCCTTCCTACCCGGGCAGCCTTTGTTAAGGACGGAGGCTGTATCCGGGCGATCTGGCTGAAAACACAACAAAAGTAAACTAAGGCTAATCTCGCTTAATATACTACCTACAATAATCAAACAGATGTCAAAATGGGCGCCTTACCTTCCCGTGTAGAATGGCGTTGAGTAGAGCATTTTAGCTCAAGTAGTTCAGGAGTTATGATGATGGAAGTGGAGGTAACTTTTGCCGCGTATTTACCTCGACGCGTCCGAACGCTCAACCGCGGCCCAGGCTACGACGAACGTTTTGACTCGTCGCTCTACCTTGAATTATGGCGGGAAGCGATTTTTTAGTGTTTTATTGTTTATTATGCCATATATTATTGTTATTATGATATTTTCACTCAATAAATATATTTTTCTGAAGTAATTTGTGTCTCTGTCACTTATACTTAAGTTTTATTGCTATTATTATAGTAGTTATGATTATTTATACAGGACTATGGTAATTGATAGTCATTTTCACTTCTTTATTGTTAGGAATATATATTTTAGTGTCACTTTCACTTGTTCATATTGTTCTGAAGGCACTTATTATTACTTATGTGTGTCTCTTTCACTTAGACTTAGTTTTATAGTCATTATTATAGTAGTTATGATTATTTATACTGGACTATGGTAATTGATAGTGTAATTTTCACTTCTTTATTGTTAGGAATATATATTTTAGTGTCACTTTCACTTGTTCATATTGTTCTGAAGGCACTTATTATTACTTATGTGTCTCTTTCACTTATACTTAGTTATATTATTATTATTGAGTGTCACTATCACTGTCACTTACACTTCAATAGTTTGCCAGAGTGTGGAAATCATTGAAGCAGGTGCCGGCACACAGTCCCACCTGACACTCGAGGCATTGCCAAGTGGTTTTTGTGGGTTTGCTTGGTCGTCGAGTTGTGCGGGTGCACACATAGCACCTCTTCTGCATCCTTATTCGGCTGTTAGGACCCTGGAAAGGAAGGGCGACGAGCTGGTGCTTTCTGATGAAGTCGGCACACCCTATTCTGTCCATCATGCCTGGTCCTTGTAGTGGCCTCCCTGGTGTACCCGCATGTTTTACCAGGAGCTCATGTATCAGCTGCTTTTGGAAGGTCCGCAGGCTCTTGTATTTGATGACTGGACACCTCAAACGGTAGATGTTGTACGCGTTGAGGACAGACATATCTACTGTATGCAGGACAAACTTCTTGTACCACCTGCAAGATGTTCGCAGGCAGTCTATGAAGCCCATCTGCATGTCGGACTTGTCGACGAGGCGCATGTTCAGGTTGTAGTCCAGAACAGCAGCTGGTTTCGTGACAGGGTTCTTCGTTTTTCGGTCCACCTTCCCTGTGGGGACCATCTCTGCTTTGTGGCATGTGGTGAGGAGGTTGACCTTGCGCTGGTCATGCCAGTGGATGGAGAGGATGGGGCCACTCTTCTTATGGAAGATGTCCGTCTTCTTAGTTTTGGTTGGGTAGGCTGGCATGCCCTTCCTCTTCCCCTTCACTGTGCCGACAGTTCCGGTCTTGCGGTCATGGAGGTACTTGGCGAGGATAGGCGACGTGTAATAATTGTCAGTATAGAGGACGTGGTTGTCATGGAAGTACCTCTCCATCATCCTCTTTACCACAGCGCCGCCAAAACCAATGAGGGGGTCAATCTGGACTTCACCACCCTTGCCGCTGTAGACTATAAAGTCGAGCACATATCCCGTCTTGCAGTCGCAGAGGACGAAGAGCTTGATGCCGAAGCGGTGTCTCTTTGACGGGATATACTGTCGGAAGTGCAGCCTACCACGGAACAGGACCAGAGACTCGTCGATGCACAGCTTCTGAAATGGAACCAGGTAGGTGGAAAACCGATGACGTATCATGTCATACAGTTGCCTGATCTTCCAGAGTGTGTCGGGCTCGTGGACATGCATGTTATTAGTCAGGTGGAAATATGAGAGGATGTCGAAGTACCTATCCCTTGACATGAATTTGCCAAATGCTGGAGTCGTTGTGAGGTCGCCAGTTATCCAGTAGTCGGCCAGAACGTGCTTCTTTATGTGTGTCATCAGCATTGTGAGTGCCAAGAACACATATAATTCTGCCACAGTGAGAGCTCTCCATGCCACCATCTTTGCACTTGTCTTCCTGCCAAGAAAGTTTGAACATATAGCCTGGTGGTGATTTGTCTCTTTGACAAGGTATTCCATGACTTCATTGTCGTAGAAGCCACAGAAAAGTTCACTGGGGGTGGCATTTGGGCCACAGGGATATGCTGGTGACACCCCAGAACCCTGTTGTACCTCGTCAAAGGCAGGAAAATCTGGCACAAAATCCGCCCCATCTGACCACACAAACATTTCAGCAGGTCGAGGACGAGGACGTGGAGTTGCAGCAGGCACACGCCCTGGACGCCCTGGCACACGCCCTTGGCCATGCGGATGCCCAGGCGGACGCCCTGCACGCCCAACCCCAGGGGCAGCGGCGTCGGCAGGCCGACCACGTCCACGACCTCGAGGTCCTTTGACTCTTCTTGTCGGGACTCGCTCTTCCTCTTCCTCTTCGTTTTCCTCTTCCTCAGGCGACGTCAGGTCATCTGGGGCAATGTTGGGGTCGTCAGCATCCTCTTCAGGAGACAACTCTGGTGAAGAATAGACCGGGCGTCGGCGGCGTGGGGCTGCGGGAGGTTGAGCAATGGGAGCCTCGGCCTCGGGAGTTGGGCTCCTTTTGCGGCTAGCCGGGGACTTTTCCGCAGGAAATAATGACCTACGATGCGGGGCCTGTGGTGACACACTGCGGGAGGCCAATGGCGCACTTCCAGAGGCCCTTTGGTCATCTTGAGGGACAGATGAAGCTGAGGGCTGTGGGTGGCCCTCCCGGCGTCCCGGGTCGAGGCGTCGTGACAAAGGAATGCGGGTGGTTGCTAGGCCTGGGTCGGCGTCACTCTCACTATCTACGCCTTCCCTCACTTTTTCTGCATCCCTGCGTGCTTTCTTGGCTGCACTTTTCACCAAAGACTTCTTATAGAAGTATTTACCCACTTTCAAGGGCGTACGGGCAGGCAAAGGGGAAGGTCCTGGCGTAGGGCTAGGGCTAGGCCTACCCGGACCTACGAAACTAGGCGAAGGGGTTGGCTCTAGCACACTTGGTACTTCAATAGCACCTTCCTCCACCACTTCCACATCAGGATCATCACTACTATCACCCCCCTCAAATAAATCCACATTGTCATCAGCACCAAATCCCACAAAATCGTCAATTTCGCTCCCACTTCTACTCTGAATATAGAGGTTTTTGTCCACAGAGCTTTCACCACTGCTCAAATCCTGGTTGAAAAGTGCACGTTGTATTGCACTGTCACTTAGCAAACGTTTCACTTTCCTTACTTTCCTTTTCTTCTCGGTTGGCAGAGGTGTAGATGTTGCAAGCGGGGTAGCACTGGGACGCGCGGGAGATTGCACAGTATCGGACGCGTCGGAATTCATTTTTTTGCTGTAGCTCTCAATGGCGGCAACGTAGGAACTGATAAGAGTGGTAGTTGAGGCTTGGTGGCGCTACGATCGCCCACGCAAAGTAAAATTTGCCCCCGCGAATTTTAAAGCACGCTTTCAAGCAAATGCCTTTTGTAAGGCATACCGGGTTGCGGCCCTTCAGCTGCGCTGTCCTTACCTAAGGCAGCCCGGGTAGGAAGGGTTAATACCGGTATATAGCACAACTTATTGACAATACCACTTAATAGCTAACACTCCTTAATAGCGGACACCACTTAATAGCTAGAGCCACTTAATAGCTAGAGCCACTTAATAGCTAGAGCCACTTAATAGCTAACGTCAGTTAATAGCTAACGTTGCTTAATAGATAGTAGTATTCAATAACTAATACCACTTAAGGGGGCCCACCTCGTTTGTTTTCTCTCTCTTTCCCTCTCTCTCTCTGGGTTGTATCCATTCAGCCCCATTCAGCTTACTGTTTTAAGACGTTTATCCCCATTCAGGTGTCGATTTTTTCGTGGTAAGCGGTACCGATCCATCATATTTTGATATATGTTTTTGACAGCAGGCTAAATTTGTAAATTTTTCGATAGAAGAATGTCTCCGGCAAAGCCGGATTTCTTCATACAATGCTGGCTCGCTATCGCTCGCCAGGAAAAAATCGACACCTGGATAGGGATAAACGTCTTAAAACAGTAGGCTAAAGGGGGTCGAATGGATACAACCCAGAGAAAGAGAGGAAAGGAGAGAAAAACAGCAGGTCACCCCCTTTAATAGCTAACACGCCCTCTGGCCCCCTACCGATCAACTTGAATATTTGAGGGCAACTCACATACTGTACAAGAGATACAGAGATAAAACCAAGGCTCCTTATTACAGCCAGATTCTATAGTCTACTTTGATCAAAATTTTGCTCTTCAAAGGGAATAGGATATAAACGATTTGAACACATTGAGGGGGAAGGGTTTATTTGATGGTCGATTTTTTCATTTTCTTTTTTTCTTTTTTCTCTTTTAGCTTCCTCCCTAGACCTCCAACAAACTTAAAAAAAAAAAACATACTCAAGATCCCCCTTCTAGAGATATTTGTACATTTTTCGGTAGAAAAATGTCTCGGCCAAAGGCCGGTCCCTCCAAAACTACAGGCTCGCTATCGCTCGTCAGGAAAAAATCGACACCTAAATGACACGGAAAGTATTAATATTGACAAAGAACTAGCCCAAAGGTCTTAAGATCGCCAAACTAATTTGCCGAACGTCTTACATTCTAAAAACTAACAAAGGCTAAACATGAGGAGGAAGGTGGTCCAGAAAAACCATCCACCACCACTGAATCAACAGCAGTAGTGGAAGGTAATACAATAAACACGTAGTCTACTGAACCTCTATAATGATAATTGTATATTATACAGTATTTATTTCCTACTGGTACTCCATCCGTGACAAATTATCTTTAATATGCTCACACTACTCTAATCAGCTTCAATTAATTGTTCACGTCAAATTATTATATTGTAACCGTAAAAGAACACACACACACACACACACACACACACACACACACACACACACAGCCCGTAGCCTAGTAGGTAGAGCTCTCGTCTCACACACGAGGGGTCGGGGGTTCAATCCCCGGCCGGGCGGAGACAAATTGGGCTAGTCTCCTTTCATGCGTTAGCCTCAGTTCACCTAGCTGTAAATAGGTACCTGGAATAAGTGGACGACGTTGTGACGTCCCATCTGGGGTTGGCAAAAATGGTACAAGGCGAGATGGGTATCATATGGTTCACCTAAGCTGATGGCTACCTAAGCCTTCGGGCGAGACGGTACCGTCTATAGTGAGAATGGTACCATACAGATCCACCCTAAGCCTTCGTTTCCGATGTCGCCAATTGGCTAAAAATACAGACTACACACACATCCACAGCCATTCCAAAGATACATAAAACACTTAACATGCATTTTACGCAATACATTCCCAGTTAAGGAGGCGCGATAATAATGAGCTTAGCTCGCATTGCGTGGATTCCCCTTGACGAACAAGTAACTGAGTAACTGAGTAACACACACACACACACACACACACACACACACACACACACACAGCCCGTAGCCTAGTAGGTAGCGCTCTCGTCTCACACACGAGGGGTCGGGGGTTCAATCCCCCGGCCGGGCGGAGACAAATTGGGCTTGTCTCCTTTCATGTGTTAGCCTCAGTTCACCTAGCTGTAAATAGGTACCTGGAATAAGTGGACGACGTTGTGACGTCCCATCTGGGGTTGGCAAAAATGGAACAAGGCGAGATGGGTATCATATGGTTCACCTAAGCTGATGGCTACCTAAGCCTTCGGGCGAGACGGTACCGTCTATAGTGAGAATGGTACCATACAGATCCACCCTAAGCCTTCGTTTCCGATGTCGCCAATTGGCTAAAAATACAGACTACACACACATCCACAGCCATTCCAACGATACATATAACACCTACACATATAGGAGGCGGGAAATAACGAGCATGCTCACTCCCGCAATACAACTAGAGTAAGTACACACACACACACACACACACACACACACACAGTGAATTTAAAAGAAGCAATGTTTGTTTTATATCACATGCAAAATTCATTGCACTGATTGAGGGTCCGCATTGTGCTGACACTATGGTAAATAACGAGTGAGTGAGAGAGAGTGAGTACAAAGGAGTACAAAGGAAATCAAGCAACAACAGATCTAGTGACCCTTCTAGGTTGCTTGTCCTCCAAAACACTGAGGATCAAGTGTCCAAACAGTGGTTTAGAGTGGGTAAGGGAACATTGGAAAGGGAATTACTGCCCTGGAACTAATATCCGTGGCAGGATTAGGAAGTTAGTAGGGGACAGATGGGTTAGTAACTGAGGGGGGGGATAAAATAAAGTTATTCATTTACAAACGCAGTCAGTCGCGGGTTTGATGCGAGATATTTGTCTAGGCGGAGTTTAAATGAATCAACGGTGATGCAGTCTATAACGTTTTGGGGAAGCCCATTCCACAAGTTGACAACTCGATTGAAGAAGAAATTCTTAGATTCGTGTGAGTTAAAAGATTTACCAATAATTTTGCAACCGTTTCCCCGCGTGTAATTAGATTGGTCGATAGTGAAGTACTTACTACAGTTAATATTGTCGATGCCTTTGATGATTTTGAACACTTGAATTAAGTCACCTCTTAATCTGCGCTGGGTTAAAGGAAATATATTTAATTCTCTAAGACGCTCTTCGTATGGTTTGTTCTTTAGGCTAGGTATCATTTTGGTAACTCTACGTTGAACTCGTTCTAGCTTGTTTATATCTTTTTGGTAATAAGGGCACCAGGATTGAACGCAGTATTCCAGAAGAGGGCGGACTAAGGAATTGTAAAGGGTTAGGATAACTTCTTTGGATTTATGCTCAAATGACCTGCCTATAAAGCCAATTATTTTGTTTGCCTTCTTAACAACTTCTGAACATTGTTGACTCGGTTTTAGGTTACTCGATATTGTTACTCCCAGATCGGTTTCTCTGTTTACATTCTTAAGCGGAGTGCCATTCATCGAATAGTTTGCTTTCTCGTTTAGGTATCCGATATGTAGTACTTTACATTTATCCGCATTGAAACTCATTTGCCAAATTTGGGCCCAACATGACAATTTATCTAGATTGTGTTGCATATCGTCAACTTGTTCTTTTGAGAGGACGCTATTTGCAATTTTTGTATCGTCAGCAAATTTTGAGATTGTACAGGTGAGACCCTCATCTATGTCGTTGATGTAAATTAGAAAGAGAATTGGTCCTAATACCGATCCCTGGGGTACCCCGCTACTTACATTGGTCCATTTAGATGCCTTACCGTTTATGACTACTCTTTGCTTTCTGTCGCTGAGCCAATTTTCTATCCATTTCAACAAACCGTCTTGTATTCCATGCGCTTTTAGTTTTAGCAGTAAACTTTTGTGGGGAACTTTGTCAAAGGCCTTTTGAAAATCAAGGTATATAATATCTACAGCTTTACTCTCATCGTAGAGGTTGAGGATATCGTGGAAGAAGTCTAAGAGGTTTGTTAAACAGGAACGTTTTTTACGAAAGCCGTGTTGAGTATCTTTAAGTATGTTATTTTCCTCTAAGTGATTTACGAGTCTGTCTCGTATGACCGTTTCTAGCATTTTACATACAACTGAGGTTAAGCTAATTGGACGATAGTTACTGGGTAGGGATTTGCTGCCTTTTTTGAATATCGGTGTTACGTTGGCTAGCTTCCACTGATCAGGCATAGTTCCAGACTGCAAGGATTTATTGAATAGTAATGTCAGTGGTTTGGAGAGCTCATCCTTAGCTTCCTTTAGAACTCTAGGCGAGATTGTATCCGGTCCAGGCGTTTTATTTACCTTGAGTTTATCTAAACAATTCAATACTTCTCTCTCTGTAACGGTGATATTGCTTAGAACATCTGAATTATCAATCTGAATCGGGGATGGTGTAGGGATATCACTGAGGTCTTCTGTTGTAAAAACTGATGCAAAGAAGGTATTGAGGGCATTATTCATTTGTACTTCGTCTTTGGTGTATTCTCCATTTTCATCAACTAACGGTCCAACAGTTGAAGTAACTACTTTTTTCTTTCTGATATAACTATAGAATTCTTTCGGGTTTGTTTTACTTTGATTCGCAATATGTAACTCTAAGGTCTTTTTACTTTGCTTAATTAACTTTTTGGCTTTGCGTCGTAGCTCTACAAATTTCACCCGTTCTTCGTCATTTTGTGAGGATTTTAATCTATCATTAGCAAATTTTTTAGCAAGCAGGCAGTTTGAAATATCTTTATTCCACCATTTGGGCTTATTATTATGGCCTGGACGCCGTATTTTCGATGGTATGCAGTCTTGCACTGCTTTTAGGTAAGTGGTTTCGAATAACTTCCAAGATGTATTTATGTCGTTATTGTTAATTAAAAAGCTCCAGTCAGTTTCTTTAAACATAGCTCTAAGTTTATGGAAGTTTGCTTTCTTGAAATTAGGGACTTTTTCGATGCTACTATTTGGTTCGTTACTAGTAAACTTTAAAGTGAAAGTTATCGTACGATGGTCGCTGTTACTGAATTCATCACCAACATTCAAATTCTCTATTAATTCTTCTTTTGTTGCAAGTACAATGTCAAGAACGTTATTACCACGGGTCGGCGTTCGAACAAATTGATAAAGCGAACTCTCTTGCAAGTTCGTATACAAGTCATGTCCGGAGTGTGAAGTAAGAGTATCGCCCCACTTGGTCACGGGTAAATTAAAGTCGCCAAAAATTACGGTATCTTGTGAGTTACTTACATCTGCAATTTGTTCGTAAATTTCTCTCTCGAGTGAGAGAGAGAGAGAGAGTGGTGGGCTCCCAAGAACTCATAAACACATGTCTCCAATTATATATATGTGTACGTTTATTACATTTGCAATTTGCTCACTTTCTATTTCAATCATTACAATTATTACAGTTAGATTGGGAGTACGGTCGCTCTAATAAGTCATGTCCCAGCTGTCATTACGTTTGGCTTGCTCTGTGCTGTATTAATGTCTGTCAGATGCTGAATAGGGTGGGTAAGTGAAGGAACATGTTTGTATATTTCACTCGATATGGAGAAATGAAGCTTAGATATTGCTGATACCAATTATTGATCAGAACATACTTGGTGCCGAGACATCACTTTTTAGCGCGACTGTACATATAGTTTATGCTAAAAATGCTGAGGATTAAAATAACAATTACCTGAGGTTATGTGATATCTAATTATAGAAACGAATAGGTGTATTATAGTAATAGAATGCCAACTATCCATCTGAATTATTAGAAACAAACTTTTGATGAAAAATATAAAATAATAAACTTTTTCCTTAAAAAATATTACATCAAGCAACATTTACTTTGTAGGTTTTAATATGTACCATTTCTTTATTGTGGCGATTATAAGACACTTCACCCCATTCAAGTATCAATATACTGTATTTTTTGTATATACAGTATGTATTTCTATATTTTTTTATGGGCGAGCGATAGTGGAGAAGCCGGCCGAATTTATTTTACCGAAAAATGTAAATATTTAGCTTGGAGGGAGTCTGCGGGGGGCATATTTTAAGTTGAAGGGGGTATGGGGAGGCATTATCTTTAGACTAAGGGGCAAACTCAAAATAAAATGCTCGAAAATTACAAAAACGATCAACAACCTCAATAATAATTAAATCTAATATCTTAATAACCCCGATACGTAGCAGTAGATAGGGTTAAGTGAGCAAGAAGAACGACACACACATAACTGGTACGGACACACGAAATTAAGAACAGCTAGAAAATGGTTTGACTAACACTAGGAAAACGGAAAGAAAATTGTTTAAATTGGCAAACTATTTTATTCACGGGTCCGAAAACGCTCTCCATGTTATCACTTACAGTACACCAGAGGATATATTCAATTCAATTACAATTAATAATCTGTATTGACACTAGTATAAATATGGATAGCCTACAGTATATGGGTTCTAAATTATAAATCTAATATTTCGCCTGTACTTTGAAGTCGTTTCTGATTGGTTAGAAACTAAATATTTTGGTAGGTTAAATCATATTGACATACATAGGTAAGATACGGATATGCTAAGTAATATAAGCTTAAGCTTAGTATAGACTAGGTTAAGACTTACTGTTGGTTGGGGTGTTTTTGCATAGAGTTAGGCCTTTAAGTTAAAATAGTTTTGTTGGCCCTGGTTAGGTTAGGTTAGGTTTGGTTGTGAATTAAAGTTTGCCCGGTTTCGTTTGTTGCTATTATAAATGCACTGCAGGTTGAAATAGTCTTCTGGACGAGATGGCATGGAACAAGAACAGGGTGACAAACCGGAGCAATTTGGTTTTAACCCATTCAGTACCAGGGACGTCCTTTTCATCATATTCTGGCAACTATGAGACTATTATATTCAGCTTAGGAAGGACCTCTAGCAATAAGAAGGCTTCATACTATCTCAACCAACCATTTTAACTGCTACAGATCCTTCCGAAGCTGCGCAATATCGTGAAAATATAGCTATAATAAAATATAACACGTCGCTGGTACTCAAAGGGTTAAGACCAGAATGAATATAAGGTATAATATGATAAAATGAACTTGACATTCACTTGTTATGGCCACTTCACAGCTTATAAAGACATACTACAAACTATAAGCCTTAACCCGTACAGTATCAGGGACGTCCTTTTCATCATATTCTGGCAACTATTAGACGATTTTATACAGCTTAGGAAGAACCTCAGGCAATAATATGGCTTCAAACTATCTCAACCAACCCTTTTAACGACCACAGATCCTTCCTAAGCTGCATAATATTGTCTAAATATAGCTATGATAAAACATAACACGTCGCTGGTACTCAGAGGGTTAACTATATTTTTGTATATTCAACATTAATGACTAAACAAAAGGACTTTGCTTTAAGACGGGATATGAATAGCTTTTCATTTGACACCCTGACGAAGGAAAGAGAGAGGCGATCCATAGACAGTCCGAGGCAAAAGGGAACATAGAACATGAGACAACTACTGTAGATAATGATTCGGAAAAACATGTCAGAAGGTTGTCTTTTGCAGCATATAGGGTTATCTCTTTTGCAGCATATAGGGTTATCTCTTTTGCAGCATATAGGGTTATCTCTTTTGCAGCATATAGGGTTATCTCTTTTGCAGCATATAGGGTTATCTCTTTTGCAGCATATAGGGTTATCTCTTTTGCAGCATATAGGGTTATCTCTTTTGCAGCATATAGGGTTATCTCTTTTGCAGCATATAGGGTTATCTCTTTTGCAGCATATAGGGTTATCTCTTTTGCAGCATATAGGGTTATCTCTTTTGCAGCATATAGGGTTATCTCTTTTGCAGCATATAGGGTTATCTCTTTTGCAGCATATAGGGTTATCTCTTTTGCAGCATATAGGGTTATCTCTTTTGCAGCATATAGGGTTATCTCTTTTGCAGCATATAGGGTTATCTCTTTTGCAGCATATAGGGTTATCTCTTTTGCAGCATATAGGGTTATCTCTTTCAAACCAAATAACTGTCTTGATAGCGTAATGCATAAATGTGCGGAATTTTGGTGTGAGTATCCAAGGTTCGAGCCCTTGGAGTGCCACATGTATTTGTTTATTTCATTAATTGAGTTTAGAAGTAAAGTTGGTTGGTGAAAACATATGAATCACGAGTATTGTGTTATCGTTTGCTACTGATTGTGTTGAAGATATATTTATGTATTTGCTAAAACAAAGTAAAAACACCAAAATAATTATGAAAAGAAAATATAGGAGAACAAAGAAAAAGGAAAGAGTAAAGAAATATTTCAATGTATTTACTGTAAGATCCCTTACTGCCGTTAATGAGGATGGCCAGACACAACACGCCCTCAAGCAGATCTGTCCCCTACGAGAAGGACAACCTGTGTCAGTTTATTCAATGACTTGCAGGACTGATTATTCAACCTAGGGTCTATCCGACTCTGAGGCCCTCTTTTTAGTACCGTACCCTTGAAATGCCCTAGCCTCGGACGGGGGGCTATACTTCGGACACTTCTGGATAAAAGTATATAAGGTACAGTTATGGAAAAATGACTCTGCATTATGGAAGAACACCGAAGACCTTGCCAGCCTAAAATATGGCAACAGGCAGTAGGCTGGCAGCACTTTTTTGTATTTATATGCTAGTTAGCAACTCTCAGATGATTTAGGACGGGTATTTAAGCCTCACTCTCCCCCTGTTTTCTTGTATTACCCTGAAGATGTCTTGAGAGAATAGACGAAAGCTTGGTGTTCCATTGTTTCAATTTTCCTAGCGAGTTTTACTACATATATATATATATATATATATATATATATATATATATATACAGTATATATATATATATATATATATATATATATACATATATACTGTAAATATATATCAACACCTAAAACTTAACTCCGGATGAAAAAAAGAAATGGAGCGCTGGAAAGTCATTTAATATACAATGCCGGGAGTGGCAGGTGGTATTCACGGCAAAGGTGAAGTGAAGCTAAGGGGGGATGGGCCGGTTTTCTGGACCACTTTCTCCCTCATGTTTAGCCCCATTAGTTTTCAGATGTTAAGATGTTTGCCCCACTAGTTAGTCGATTTTAAGACCTTTCGCCCCATTTCTTAGTCAATATTTAGACCTTTCGTGCTATTTAGGTGTCGATTTTTTCCTGGCGAACGATAGTGAGCCTGTAATGTTGGAAGAACCGGCCTCCGGCCAGGACATTTTTCTACCGAAAAATGTACAAATTAATCTAGAAGGGTGATCTAATGGATGATTTTGTTTTAATTTAATGGGAGGTCTAAGGAGGAAACTAGAAAAATAATGAATACATACAAAAATCGCCCTAAAAGTGAACCATCTCCCCTCAAAGCCATTAAAGGAATGATTTACGTGACGAACAGGTGAGATAGATAGACACACAAGTAGATACAGTAATTGATTGATATAGAGATAGACAGATAGACAGATAGAGAACAAAATAACTAGCCAGTGACAGACATAAGAAAGTGACAGATATTTATAGATAGTTAGATAAATAGTTAGATAGTGACAGACATTTATAGATAGTTAGATAAAATAGTTAGACAGTGACAGACATTTATAGATAGTTAGACAGTGACAGACATTTATAGATAGTTAGACAGTGACAGACATTTATAGATAGTTAGACAGTGACAGACATTTATAGATAGTTAGATAAAATAGTTAGACAGTGACAGACATTTATAGATAGTTAGACAGTGACAGACATTTATAGATAGTTAGACAGTGACAGACATTTATAGATAGTTAGACAGTGACAGACATTTATAGATAGTTAGATAAAATAGTTAGACAGTGACAGACATTTATAGATAGTTAGATAAACAAACAGGCAGTCAAACAAACACAGGAATAGAAAAACGGGAATAGATGGATTAATAAATACCTATGTTATATAAATGCATAGACATGTAGACAAATTAAAACACGAAATACAGTGAGAGAGTTACAAGACATAGTTAGTAGCTCAAAGCCCTTGCGGTTCATGCCGAGGAGATACTCGAAGCGGAGAGATATTATGCAGTGTGTGTAAAGCCGGACACACACGAGCCATTTTTCGAGCAATGTTTATGGGCAATTATGGTCTGGAAGCTTCAAAAATTACACTTTAACAGAATTCAGCCGCCTAACATAATTTACCTTCAGTCTAGTTACCGTTACCAGTGTGAAAATGTTCCGAAATTACACGAGAAAAAACTTGCTAATGGAAAATTGACGGAAAAAGCTCTCGTGTGACAGCGGCTTAACATCCTATCTACTTTCTTCTTGAACTGCTCTACTGAAGAACTATGTACAACTTACGAGGAAAGTAATTCAAGGTAGAACAGATTTTATAATTATGCATAAAGGTTTCCACACACACTACTGTTGAACCTAACGACATAAATACATCTTGGAAGTTATTCGAAACCACTTACCTAAAAGCAGTGCAAGACTGCATACCATCGAAAATACGGCGTCCAGGCCATAATAATAAGCCCAAATGGTGGAATAAAGATATTTCAAACTGCCTGCTTGCTAAAAAATTTGCTAATGATAGATTAAAATCCTCACAAAATGACGAAGAACGGGTGAAATTTGTAGAGCTACGACGCAAAGCCAAAAAGTTAATTAAGCAAAGTAAAAAGACCTTAGAGTTACATATTGCGAATCAAAGTAAAACCAACCCGAAAGAATTCTATAGTTATATCAGAAAGAAAAAAGTAGTTACTTCAACTGTTGGACCGTTAGTCGATGAAAAAGGAGAATACACCAAAGACGAAGTACAAATGAGTAATGCCCTCAATACCTTCTTTGCATCAGTTTTTACAACCGAAGACCTCAGTGATATCCCTACACCATCGCCGATTCAGATTGATAATTCAGATGTTCTAAGCAATATCACCGTTACAGAGAGAGAAGTATTGAATTGTTTAGATAAACTCAAAGTAAATAAAACGCCAGGACCTGATACAATCTCGCCTAGAGTTCTAAAGGAAGCTAAGAATGAGCTCTCCAAACCACTGACATTACTATTCAATAAATCCTTGCAGTCTGGAACTATGCCTGATCAGTGGAAGCTAGCCAACGTAACACCGATATTCAAAAAAGGCAGCAAATCCCTACCCAGTAACTATCGTCCAATTAGCTTAACCTCAGTTGTATGTAAAATGCTAGAAACGGTCATACGAGACAGACTCGTAAATCACTTAGAGGAAAATAACATACTTAAAGATACTCAACACGGCTTTCGTAAAAAACGTTCCTGTTTAACAAACCTCTTAGACTTCTTCCACGATATCCTCAACCTCTACGATGAGAGTAAAGCTGTAGATATTATATACCTTGATTTTCAAAAGGCCTTTGACAAAGTTCCCCACAAACGTTTACTGCTAAAACTAAAAGCGCATGGAATACAAGACGGTGTGTTGAAATGGATAGAAAATTGGCTCAACAACAGAAAGCAAAGAGTAGTCATAAACGGTAAGGCATCTAAATGGACCAATGTAAGTAGCGGGGTACCCCAGGGATCGGTACTAGGACCAATTCTCTTTCTAATTTACATCAACGACATAGATGAGGGTCTCACCTGCACAATCTCAAAATTTGCTGACGATACAAAAATTGCAAATAGCGTACTCTCAAAAGAACAAGTTGACGATATGCAACACAATCTAGATAAATTGTCATGTTGGGCCCAAATTTGGCAAATGAGTTTCAATGCGGATAAATGTAAAGTACTACATGTCGGATACCTAAATGAGAAAGCAAACTATTCGATGAATGGCACTCAGCTTAAGAATGTAAACAGAGAAACTGATCTGGGAGTAACAATATCGAGTAACCTAAAACCGAGTCAACAATGTTCAGAAGTTGTTAAGAAGGCAAACAAAATAATTGGCTTTATAGGCAGGTCATTTGAGCATAAATCCAAAGAAGTTATCCTAACCCTTTACAATTCCTTAGTCCGCCCTCTTCTGGAATACTGCGTTCAATCCTGGTGCCCTTATTACCAAAAAGATATAAACAAGCTAGAACGAGTTCAACGTAGAGTTACCAAAATGATACCTAGCCTAAAGAACAAACCATACGAAGAGCGTCTTAGAGAATTAAATCTATTTCCTTTAACCCAGCGCAGATTAAGAGGCGACTTAATTCAAGTGTTCAAAATCATCAAAGGCATCGACAATATGAACTGTAGTAAGTACTTCACTATCGACCAATCTAATTACACACGGGGAAACGGTTGCAAAATTATTGGTAAATCTTTTAACTCGCACGAATCTAAGAATTTCTTCTTCAATCGAGTTGTCAACTTGTGGAATGGGCTTCCCCGAAACGTTATAGACTGCAGCACCGTTGATTCATTTAAATTCCGCCTAGACAAATATCTCGCATCAAACCCGCGACTGACTACGTTTGTAAATGAATAACTTTATCCTCCCCTCAGTTACTAACCCATATGTCCCCTACTAACTTCCTAGTCCTGCCACGTTAGTGGCAGGGCAGTAGTTCCCTTTCCAATGTTCCCTTACCCACTCTAAACCACTGTTTGGACACTTGATCCTCAGTGTTTTGGAGGACAAGCAGCCTAGAAGGGTCACTAGATCTGTTGTTGCTTGATTTCCTTTGTACTCCTTTGTAACCTTTTGCATTCTAGCTTCCAGCCATGGTTGTGTGTTGTATTATTATTGAGGCTGCATATTTTTGTTGTAATCCATTGTCAAACTTATTATGTTAAAAACTTCAAACTCGTAGTCTGCGTGTTTCAAACGAAAAGATATCAAAAGCTCTCAACCGTTCCTCCTAACTCAGTCTTCTAATTGATGGAATGAAGTATGTATTCCTAGCTTGTACTCTTTCCAATCGCTCTATATCTTTCCTGAGTGATGGAGACCAGAACCGAACAGCATATTCTAGGAAAGACTATCAGAGCGTTGCAGAGTATGTGAAGAGTATTTCCTTATTTATATTCTTAAATTGCCTCTTTTAATATAACCCCATATTGCAATGCAATGGTTGGATAACTTTAGTTCACTACTAAGAAGAACCCCCAAATCCTTTTCCAAGTCAGTCACTTCCAGAATCTTTCCCAATTATAAGGAATCTGACTTGGAGTTTGCTTGGCCGATATACATCACCTTGCACTTTTCCCAGTTTAGTGACACCCGCCATGTCTCCGACCACATAATTATACCCAGTCTTTAAAGTTTGTCAACACCTTTAGGGTCCTTCATATTCACTCCAAGCTTAAGGGGACATGGGCCGGTTTTCTGGTCTCTTAAAATTTCTCTTAAAATTGCAGGCTCGCTATCGCTCGCCAGGAAAAAATCTACACCTAAATGGCAGGAAAGGTCTTAAAATTAACAAAATGGGGCGAAAGGTGTTAAAATCGCCAAACTAATGGGACGAACGTCATATAATCTCAAAACTAGTGGGGCTAAACATTAGGGAGAAGGGAGTCCAGAAAAACGGTCTGCCTCCCCTTAACTTGACCCTCCTACACGTCATTACACGGGCAGGAGGGGGCTTATCGGGGGGGGGGGGGGGGACTACAGCCATACCTCCATTTATCAGTTCCCACCGCCTCACACTCCTCCAATCCCAGTCTCCCGCAACTTGGAAGCATTAAATGGTGTTGAGAGAGAGAGAGAGAGAGAGAGAGAGAGAGAGAGAGAGAGAGAGAGAGAGAGAGAGAGAGACAGACAGACAGACAGACAGACAGACAGAGAGAGAGAGAGACAGAGAGACAGAGACAGAGACAGAGAGACAGACAGACAGACAGACAGAGAGAGAGAGAGAGAGCTACCCATGTATATATTATGTAAATAACAACAAAGGTCCCAGTGAACACAAGTCAGCTGCGCGGGGGTAATAACATTGTACTGTATTTGCATTTTGTATGTACAGTTACCCACATAAGTTGCGTTCCTCGTCGCGATCTTAAAATTGCGAGTGTGGTTTCTTTAATTATCAGTTGACTAATCAGATGACATAACCACTGCATAAGAAACTACACTCGTAATTCCACCATACGCATTATATTTCCACGTATAAGATCACAGAGAGGAACATAACTTCATTTCATTTCATTTTGAGATTTAGGCTAACGTTTTATTTTGAGTCCCATTCCATTGTATTACGTTATAATATTCAATGCAAAATACTAATATAGCCTACCTGTATATAGGTGAACGCATCAGTTATACAATTAATATATTTCTTAGTAATTAATTTAATGATTTGCTTCAAATATATACTCCCCTCTTATACATACAGTGCAAGACATTTCATAATCTTTAAGTCTTCCTAATCCCATCATAATGTTTGAAGAATTTAATGAATTATTATGATACTTATTGAGAGAGAAAGAAAGAGAAAGAGTGAGTGAGTGAGTGAGTGAGTGAGTGAGTGAGTGAGAAAGAGAGTGAGTGAGAAAGAGAGTGAGTGAGTGAGTGAGTGAGTGAGTGAGAGAGTGAGTGAGAGAGAAAGAGTGAGTGAGTGAGTGAGTGAGTGAGTGAGTGAGTGAGAGAGAGATATAACCGGTTACTGGTGTGTCACTAAATCAATACTAAGGATGTCAACTAATGTCACCTCACCCAAACTTTAAAGAGCATCACCTTTTTTCTCTCCTATTTTCTTTGTCTTGATTGTATCCACTCGGCCCCATTCAGCCTACTGTTTTAATAAGACAATTATCCCCATCCAGGTGTCGATTTTGTCCTGGCGAGCGAAAGCGAGCCAACATTTTACGGCGAAATCCGGCTTTGCGGAGACATTCTTCAATCGAAAAATTTACAAATTTAGCCAGCTGTCTAACTCATTATCCAAAATATGGTGGCTCGATATCGCTCGCCAGGTATAAATCGACAACTGGATGGGGATAAACGTCTTAAAACAGTAGGCTGAATGGGGCCAAATGGATATATTGCAGAGGGAGAAAAAAAGCAGGTCACCCCCCCCCCCTTAAGCAGGTCACCCCCCCCCTTAAGCAGGTCACCCCCCCCTTAAGGCCACACTTTTGAACCACTTGAATACCAATGCCCTGCCTAAGCTTGAATACCAATGCCCTGCCTAAGCTTAACAAATCTTCTAGTGGCAGTCAGAATGGTATATACACTATAGGTAGCGCCAACCAACTTGACAGTAATCTGGATCCCTTCACTGCTTATAACTCAAAATTAATTAAGGGGAGGTTTCTAGTTTGTTTCCTACACCTCCAGCAATCTTAAAATTTCACCCCCTTGACCCCCTTTCAAGATAAATTTGTACATTTTTCGGTAGAAAAATGTCCCGGCCGAAGGCCGATTACTCTTAAATTACAGGCTCGCTATCGCTCGCCAGGATAAAATCGACACCTAAATGGCACGAAAGGTCTTAAAATTGACAGAATGGGGCGGAAATTCTTAAAAATCACCAAACTAATGGGGCGAACGTCTTAAAATCTCAAAAGCAATGGGGCTAAACATGAGGGAGAAAGGGGTCAAGAAAAAAATCCCTCAAGTGGATATCTCCCCTTAAAGCAATCGGGGTGACATTTCTTCTATCATTTGGGAAGAGTCCACTAGGGAATAGGTGTGGAAATTTACAGCCAGTTTTGTTCAAGGTCCTTTTGAGTTACGAAGTAGTCAGGGGGTTAGAGATAATTGGGTCGAGATAATTGTCCAGTTCGTTGGCGCTACCTATAGTGTGCTGTCATTGTATTGTGGGTGTTATTCGGCATATTATTTAACCCCTTCTGTGGTGATGGGCTGGTCTATCAGAATGAGAACTGAGCAATCTCTGCCATACCCATAGCTTACTCTGACTTTTCCTTTTACTTATATATTTTCTAAATCTCAAGTGACGGCGTCTCTTCCGTGGATTGACCTCCCAATCTACCAAGATTGGAAGCCAAAGCGTCACATTTTTCCTTTCCCCTCAACTTTCTCTTCATAATTTCCTGAGGGGCACAGGGCCCTGAGTAGGGCTTTGGTTTCCCGGACGTTTCCACACCCTCCTCAGCTCCCCGCCATGGAGTGGCTTCGGTCACCCAGGCTTTATTGTGGTCGGCAGGGAGGGTTCTGTGGGGGCGCTCGGTTATGGCCTTGGGGCTGTTCGGCCAGGCAGCTTGGGGAACAGCAACAACAACAACAACAACCCCTTCTGTACCGGCGACGTCTTGTTCATTTGATCTTGGCTACATCTAGACAATTTTATGAAGCTTACGACGGATGCATGGTAGCTAAAAGGATTAATTGAGATAGTCTGTAGTCTTTTAAATGGGTAAAGGTCCTGATCGTAAGCTGAATAGCGGCTCGCTTGGTGTAGTGACTAGCGTCTCGGACTTCCACCCAGAAGGCCCGGGTTCGCGCCCACGCTCGGCGCGTTAAAGATTTTTCACAAGCACAGAGTCGTTACCATCCCTCATGAGCAAAGGGATGGGGTAGTAGTACAGGACCCCAATGGAAATACGCCTAATCGGCCTTATTGAGCTATCCTTAGCTGGCTTAGCATGCGCTAGCTTTAAGAACTATTATTATTATTATTATTATTAACCAACATTAAGGGGAGATTTCCACTTGAGGAATTTTTTTCTGGTCGCCTTTCTCCCTCATTATTAGCCCCATTGCTTATGAGATTTTAAGACGTTCGCCCCCTTTAGTTTGTCGATTTTAAGAACTTTCGCTCCATTTCTGTCAATTTTAAGACCTTTCGTGCCAATTAGGTGTCGATTTTTCCCCGGCGAGCGATAGCGAGCCTGTAATTTAAGAGGAACCGGCCTTCGGCAGAGAAATTTTTCTATCGAAAAATGTACACATTTATCTTGAAAGGGGGTCTAGGGGGTACAATTTTAAGCTTGATGGAGAGATAAGGAACAAACTAGAAACCTCCCCTTAACCAGAACAACAAACAGATATGAAAGAATAAACTCCTCACAAAAAGGAAATTTATTAACCCATTCAGTACCGATGATGTCCTTTTAGTTATATTTTGGAAACTATGAGACCATTTTATTCAGGTTGGGAAGGATCTCTACTCATTATAAGGCTAAACAGACTCTCTCAATTAATCCTTTTAGCTACCATACATCCTTCCTCAGCTTAATACGATCGTCTAATCATCTATGAAAAAGGATACACAGAAGATCACCGGTACTGACAGTGTTCATATACCTGCACTAGCCTTTCATTAAGGATACAAAGAAGTCATCACCGGTACTGACAGTGTTCATATACCCGCACTAGCCTTTCATTAAGGATACAAAGAAGTCATCACCGGTACTGACAGTGTTCATATACCTGCACTTGCCTTTCATTAAGGATACAAAGAAGTCATCACCGGTACTGACAGTGTTCATATACCTGCACTAGCCTTTCATTAAGGATACAAAGAAGTCATCACCGGTACTGACAGTGTTCATATACCTGCACTAGCCTTTCATTAAGGATACAAAGAAGTCATCACCGGTACTGACAGTGTTCATATACCTGCACTAGCCTTTCATTAAGGATACAAAGAAGTCATCACCGGTACTGACAGTGTTCATATACCTGCACTAGCCTTTCATTAAGGATACAAAGAAGTCATCACCGGTACTGACAGTGTTCATATACCCGCACTAGCCTTTCATTAAGGATACAAAGAAGTCATCACCGGTACTGACAGTGTTCATATACCCGCACTAGCCTTTCATTAAGGATACAAAGAAGTCATCACCGGTACTGACAGTGTTCATATTATCCGCACTAGCATTTCATTAAGGATACAAAGAAGTCATCACCGGTACTGACAGTGTTCATATACCCGCACTAGCCTTTCATTAAGGATACAAAGAAGTCATCACCGGTACTGACAGTGTTCATATACCCGCACTAGCCTTTCATTAAGGATACAAAGAAGTCATCACCGGTACTGACAGTGTTCATATACCCGCACTAGCCTTTCATTAAGGATACAAAGAAGTCATCACCGGTACTGACAGTGTTCATATTATCCGCACTAGCATTTCATTAAGGATACAAAGAAGTCATCACCGGTACTGACAGTGTTCATATACCCGCACTAGCCTTTCATTAAGGATACAAAGAAGTCATCACCGGTCCTGACAGTGTTCATATACCCGCACTAGCCTTTCATTAAGGATACAAAGAAGTCATCACCGGTACTGACAGTGTTCACATATCCGCACTAGCCTTTCATTAAGGATACAAAGAAGTCATCACCGGTACTGACAGTGTTCACATATCCGCACTAGCATTTCATTAAGGATACAAAGAAGTCATCACCGGTACTGACAGTGTTCACATATCCGCACTAGCATTTCATTAAGGATACAAAGAAGTCATCACCGGTACTGACAGTGTTCACATATCCGCACTAGCATTTCATTAAGGATACAAAGAAGTCATCACCGGTACTGACAGTGTTCACATATCCGCACTAGCATTTCATTAAGGATACAAAGAAGTCATCACCGGTACTGACAGTGTTCACATATCCGCACTAGCCTTTCATTAAGGATACAAAGAAGTCATCACCGGTACTGACAGTGTTCATATACCCGCACTAGCCTTTCATTAAGGATACAAAGAAGTCATCACCGGTACTGACAGTGTTCACATATCCGCACTAGCATTTCATCATTAAGGGGACATGGGCCGTTTTTTTGGTCTATACATTAATTTATTCCTTTATTTCTTAGGTGTCCTCGCTATATCTCCATAAAGCTTAGAAAAACACCCTCTAGACCCCCCTTCAAGATATATTTGTACATTTTTCGGTAGAAAAATTTCCCGGCCGAAAGCCGGTTCCTCTTTAAGTTTCAGGCTCGCTTTCGCTCGCCAGGAAAAAAATTACACCTCAATGGCACGAAAGATCATAAAATTGAAAACGAAATGGAGCTAAAGGTGTTAAAATCGCCAAACTAATGGACCGAACGTCTTAAAACCTCAACACTAATGGGGCTAAACACGAGGGAGAAAGTGGTCCAGAAAACCGGCCCATCTCCCCTTAAAGTGAACTCGATTTCATCACAAGATGTTTACAAAAATAAATCTTCAAAATAAATCAAACCAACTTGAACATTACAAAACATAAAACAAATATGAATGAACAAGATGAAACAAGATGAACAATCTGGCAAGAACAAAAGAAACACTCACGAACATTTTAAAAATACATTCTTCCCCCCCCAAAAAAAAAATAAAATAAAATAAAATAAAAAACAATAAAAAAACGTAAAACCGTCGCCACAGCCATACCTACAGTAGTGCAGTACTTTACAATAGTGAAGGTCCAAGAAGTGGAAATAATATATGCAAAGGTACATAAATGGGTACAAGAGTTCTAGCTTCATGGACGTAGAGAAGAAGCATAAACATTTGCGCGCACACACGCGCGCGCGCACACACACACACACACACACTGATAGAATATAAGATATGTTGTGTGAAGTTCTAGGGAGAAAGAGAGCGAGCAGCGTGATGGTATTATGTGCGTCTGTATGTACGTGCGCCTCCCTCGCTCGGAGGAGTTTCCCACGCTCGTGATTGTCCGGCGGGCCTGGCGCGTCATATGACGCCTGCTCCTCATGACGTAGTCGTCTGTGATTGGGTGCCGCTGCCTTTGTTAGTGCTGGGGGGCTCCTGCCCGCATTTCTCCTGCAGAGCTGGGTATAGCGTGCTTGGTCCTACATGTCCTTTGCAATCTGTCCCCAATATAACCCCCTATACTACTGTTTCTCTCTCTGAACTTCTTCCTTTCCAATACTTCCTCTCTTTATTCAATTACTTATCCCTTCTGGTTCTGCATACGACTTCCATAGTCGGTCAGTCGTATTACCAGCACCAGCTCTCACATTTATGTTTTGCACTAGCTTTAGGGATTAGTAGAGTCATAGTCATATGGTAGCCTAGTGTTGGGGTGCTTCTAATTATTGAGCTGTTCTTTCCTATTATTTAATGCTAGACAGTGGAAGGTATCTTTGGTCGTTGTCCGAGTTATGTATGTGGCAAGTCAGAGCCTGTACAACATCGACGAAGCTAGGTAGCCTGTAACCCTTGTGCATATTTTCCTTTGCGAGTGTAGCAGTATACAGGTGAAGGGCTTTTGCCTACACTTACCTGTATGCTTGCTACCTCATTTTGTTGACCTTTGTGGAGCGCCAGGGTAAGACCAGATACTTGAGATTTGGACTTACCAAGAGAGCCTCCAAGTCACTTAACGTAACATAAGGGAAATCTGTTCAAGGGGAGACAGTAGGCTACGAGCATGCTTGCGCTCTGCCTAGTTTCCTAGTACCTTTTATGCCACTGCTAGACTTTATTAGTGAGAAAGACAGCATTGTGTTTATTAACTTTAATTGTGTATGCTTTAGGAATTATTCACGCCTTATTTTAGCCTAGGTTGATGCATAGTGCACAACCCAGTTTGGCTGTTACGTTGGCTAAGGAAGTACTGTTTAGAGTGGCGATTATTAGTGCTGTCACAGAGTTGTTGCACTCCCTTGTTTCATATATATGTATCCTACTTCTTGGTGTATTTAAGATACACGCTTTAGTGTCCTGCCCCTGCATTATTTATGTTCTATATTAACGAGCATCTTAGAGCATCAGACGTTTTCAGAAGATTCTTTATCTGATTGCTGTAGGACTAGACTTTGTGTTTTCATAGAGCATTGTAGAGTTTAGTGTTGAGTACAGACTCACACTAAAGTTAACGTAAGCATATACTCCTTTATTAAATCTTGTTATAGTTTATTCAAGCATTGTTATTACTTAAGAGCATTTTATTAACGTAAAGTACTCCTGTTGTGAGTAGGCTTTGCCGTCATCGGAAAGCCTTTGTAGAAGTGCACTGAAACCTAGTTAATTGATACCCCGTTATCCAGTAGATTAACTCTGGAGGGTTTAAGTGTTTTGTTCACCGGCGTAATAGTTCGAGGGTTTGGAATTAGCGTACCGTTGTTGCAGATATAGCCTATCATCTAGTCCATTATTAAGTGCCCTTGTTTATTTCGTAGTGCCGGTCGTAACAACACACACACACACACACACACGGGCGGGGAAGAGACATTTGGGCAAGTCTCCTAACGGTGTAGCCTCTGTTCACCTAGCAGTATAAATAGGAACCTGGTGTAAGTGGACGAAGTTGTGACGTCCCATCTGGGGTTGGTGATCGGTTACAAGGTGAGGTGGGGATCGTACTGGTCAACCTAAGCTACTGGACAACCTAAGCCTTCAGGTAAGACTGGTACCGTAGTGAGAATGGTATCGTACAGATTAACCCTAAGCTATCGTTTCCAGATGTCGCCAATTGGCTAAAATACAAACTACACACACATCCACAGCCATTCCAACGATACATAAACACTTAACATGCATTTCACGCAATACATTCCCAGTTGAGGAGGCGCGATAATAATGAGCTTAGCTCGCATTGCGTGGATTCCCCTTAACGAACAAGTGAGTGAGTGAATTACACACATACACACAGACACCCGCACACACCCGCACACACCCACACACACACACAGTATTATGGTTACAGTACTTTGTGTGTTAACTAAGGAAAGTCATGTACTGTGTGTCTGATATTTTTGTTTTCTCCCTTCATTTATCGAGTTTTTTTGCATTCTCCTTATGAACTAAGTTTTTTCTTGCAATATATTATGCAAATTATCATTCTTTCTATAAATGTGTAATCCTTTCTTCAATATATTTTGGCAATCATTAGGCAATTTCGTTCGGTTTAGCAAGGAAATGTGGGTTGAAAGTGTTACACGAATGAGTTTGTTATGTTCAGTGATTTATATACGCCCTTCCATATATGAACAATATTATCTTGTTTTAACAGGAAATATAATGGAAATAACTCCATCAAACTAATGTGAAAGCATCGTAATAATCAACATTAATTTGTCGATATCGTGACATAATGATCACTTGTTGGTCTATGACATTCCCGTTAATTCAATTATTAACATACTCGCAGCGCAGACGTAGTATATCGTATCTTTCACCCCACTCCAATACTCTCTCTCTCTCTCTCTCTCTCTCTCTCTCTCTCTCTCTCTCTCTCTCTCTCTCTCTCTCTCTCAGCAATAAACTTAACATAATTATAATAATAGACCAGAGAGACCAATAGGAAAAATAATCTTTATACTAACCAGAGCCACTATGGTTAATTCAACACACACACACACACACACACACACACACACACACACACACACACACACACACACATACACACACACACACACAAACTTTCCCTGGCCGTGAAGGCAAGATCTGGGCGGATCGTTGGGAGTATGTAGGCGCTCTCGTTAGCTGCCAGGATCAGTCTGTTGATCCATTAGGATAAGATCTAGGTTAAGTCTGTGTATTTTCAGCCCCATTGGCTGCCGGCTTGAAATAAACCGATTATTACACACACACACACACACACCAATATGTCTAATCACTCCCTCTGTCTCTCGCTAGGGCTTACGTACTGTACGCACACACTTCAATAAATACACACACACATATGTACGCGGCTATACGCACTTCTATGATTGAAAAAAGGGGAGGTGTGGTGGACTGGTCTTGCCACTGGACTGGTAATCTAATGGTCCTTGGTTCGAATCTCGATATGTCAATGGGAAGATAATTATTATTGGGATGGAATTTATGCTGTACCTAGTATCAGTGCATTACCACAAAGCCCAGCGAAACCCCAAAAACATACCCTCATTGTTACCTGATTAAATAGCACTGTATGAATATTCCCATATTCAAAATATGCTACAGGGGGTCAATGCCAAGTGAGTTAATTGCTCAATAAGTGGCATTCTGAGAGTGAGAGTCCGAGTCTTGGGGATGAGACAGTGAAGCGCAAAAGTGAAGCAGCCTCAGAGATGGGGCTGCTTTGAGCTGTGAGTGGGCAACCAAGCGCCGCTCGTCTGCGAAGGCAAGATGGCGAATACTGGTTGAATCTCTAAGTGTTTCACATGTCTTACTCCCTAGGATGGAACGAGGCTTCACGGGCTTCACCATGTTGAACAGTAGAATGAACAGGCTCTCAGCCTATGACCGAGAGGGAGTAGTTGGAATATAGAAGAAAAAAAAACATGGTGAACGTCCACTTCCATGATTGATTATAGATACACACGGAATTTTATATAGCAGATATATACACACATGTACACACATATACACACATGTACACACACGATTATTAGGGAGGTATAATAAGAAAAAAGGAAAAAATAATAATAAAATAGAATGAAATTGAATATAAAAATAAACAAAAATTAAAAAATGGGGATTAGGCCTGAGCATATAGATAGATAGAATAGATAGATAGATAATATAGATGAAATGTAGGGGGATATACTGTAGGTCGTAGTGAGAGACATCTTTTTAGGTAGCTATAAGATAGATAATGTGTAGGCCTACAATCTCTCTCTACACGCCGCAATGTTGCATATACTGTATGTCTCGCTCTTCTACCGCTATTACAATATTCAGTGTTCTACAGAGCTTTCATAGTGTATACCACCTCCCTTGCGGAGAGTGGGGGGCACCCGCTTTTCAACACACTCCCACCCCTATTCTGTCCAAATATCTAACCCAAGAGTGAACCGATTTTTCCTTCTTTTTTCTCTTCACCAGGTAAGCTTTGAAACTCTCGCCTTCAGTCTGCTATTCCCTCATCCTATGACTTAAACTGCTTCAACCTCTGTATATCTAGACATGTTGACTCTAGCGTACTTTGAATACGGCTCGCTATCATTCTTTTATCTTAGGGGGAGACACTTGTTACAGGCAGCTGTGCATTTTGTCTCATTCATACATATGAACAATAGATCAAAAGTAATCCTCTGCTCATATATTTCCTTTCATCCACAAATCAGTTTTACTAAAGCCGGTATCACACGAGAGCTTTTATAGTCAACATTCGATGATCAACATCTTTCTGGCAACATTTCTGGAATATTTTGCACTGGTATCGGAAACTAGACTGTTGATCGATGAATATAGGTGACCGAAATATTCTAAATGTTGACCTCATAAGCTGCCAGACCAGTGTTAAGGATAAATGTTGAGTGAAAAAGCGCTCGTGTGATACCGGCTTAATACCTACCATCCTCTGGCAGTGACAACACATTAGCCTAATTTATTAGTCATATTCATAAATATTTAATAGTGGAGGGAGAGGGAGCGGGAGTATATTGGGGGGGAGGAGGGTAGGGGGGGGGGGAGTATAGTGGTAGGTAAATAGATTGTAAGGTAGGTAGGCTGTAAAGTAGGTAGGTTGTGAGGTGCCATCCCACTCGGCACCAGGCCCGGAATCATGGAATTCGATCCTAATGAAAAAATGTAAGGAAAACTTCTCAAAACCCCTGGCTATAATGTGGAGAAGGAGTCTAGACACTGGTGACATACCAGATAGCTTGAAAAACGCAATAATTGCCCCACTGCATAAAGGAAGGAGTAAAGCACTACCAAAAAACTACCGCCCGGTAGCTCTAACCTCTCACATCATTAAAGTTTTCGAGCGAGTCCTGCGGAGCAAAATTTCAACATTCATGGAGACAAATGAACTACACAACACCGGTCAACATGGGTTCAGAGCGGGAAGATCATGTTTCTCACAACTTTTGGAACACTATGACAAAATTCTTAAAGCGCTAGAAGAAAAGAAACACGTGGATGTCATTTACACCGATTTTGCTAAGGCATTTGATAAATGTGACCATGGTATAATAGCCCACAAACTGAAAGCAAAAGGTATAACTGGAAAAATCGGACGGTGGATATACAATTTCCTCGTAAACCGAAAACAATCGGTAGCAGTAAACCAAGTCACTTCTGAGCCTTCGGATGTCAAAAGCTCAGTGCCCCAAGGAACAGTGCTAGCGCCCCTTCTGTTCCTCATACTAATTTGCGACATAGATACCAACACCAGACACAGTACGGTGTCGTCTTTTGCTGATGACACAAAATTAAGCAAGATAGTAAACACACAAGAGGACACGGGCCGACTGCAGGAAGACATGAATGTAGTGTTCCAGTGGACCAGGGAAAACAACATGCAATTCAATGAGGAAAAATTCCAATTAATACGGTACGGAGATAATAATGGTGTTAAAGAAATTACAAATTACTTAACAGAATCTAACCACATAATAGAACGGAAAGACAGTGTGAAAGACCTTGGGGTATTAATGTCTGAAAATATGGGTTTCAATGTACATAACCAGGTCAAAGTGGCGGCTGCGAAACGTCTAACGGGTTGGATTCTGCATACTTTTAAAACACGCGGTGAATTGCCTATGATAACGCTCTTCAAATCTCTAGTGCTACCGCGGCTTGAATACTGTAGCGTATTAGCATCCCCATACAAAGCAGGTGAAATAAATGACAGAGTGTACAAAGAAATTTCACTTCGCATATAAGTTCGATAAAACATCTACACTATTGGGAGCGTTTAAGAGCACTGAATCTGTACTCACTGGAACGTAGAAGAGAACGTTACCTAATAATATACACGTGGAAAATCGCAGAGGGTTTAGTACCAAACCTACATACTCCGATAGTCATGAAATTCAGTGATAGGAGAGGCTGGGAATGCGAAATCCCCCGGATGAATAACAGGGGTGCTATGGGCTCTCTGCGAGAGGGCTGGTTATCACAGAGGCCCACGTCTCTTCAACAAACTCCCACGGCGAGTAAGAGACATGAGGGACATCTCGATAGACAACTTCAAGAGAGCCCTAGATGTCGAACTGCAAAAAGTGCCAGACGAGCCCATCCTCGCAAGGGAGCGAGCTGTCGCTTCAAACAGTCTACTGCACCAAATCACCACCCATAACGAGGGGCGTCGCGCTCCTTGGTGCCGCTGGAAGAGCGGCGAACACATCTAAAGATGTGTGTTAGTCGTTTGTAGTTGTAAGGTAGGTAGGTAGCTTTTAAGGTAGGTAGATAGGTTGTACAGTAGGTAGGTACAGTAGGTTGTAAGGTAGGTAGGTAACTTTTAAGGTAGGTAAGATAAGTTTCAAGGTAGGTAAGTAGGTTGAAAGGTAGGTAGATAAGATTCAGAGTAGGTAGGAAAGTTGCAAGGTGTGTAGGTAGGTTGTAAGGTAATTTATGGGACCTATTGATTAATATTAACAGAGAGGAGGGAGAAGGGGGGGGGGGGTTACTATAGGTAGCGCCAACGAACTTGACAATAATCTTGGTCCCTTAACTTCTTGTAACTCGAAATGAATGAAAGGAACGGGCTGACGTGTCTATCATTTGGGAAGAGTCCACCAGGAAATAGGTGTGGATATTTACAGCCAGTTTGCTATAGGTCCTTTTGAGTTACGAAGAGGTCAGGGATCAAGATTATTGTCAAGTTCGTTGGCACTACCTATAGTGGTAGGCAAGGTAAGTTGTAAGGTAGGCAGATAAATGTCAAGGTAGGTAGGTAGGTAGATTGTAAGGTAAATTAATAGGTTGCAAGGTAGGTAGATAGGTTGCAAGGTAGGTAGGTATGTTCCAAAGTAGGTAGGTAAGTTTTATTTAAGGTAAATATGTTGCAAGGTAGGTAGTTAGGTTGTAAGGTAGGTAGGTAGGTTGTATTGTAGGTAAATAGCTTGCAAGGTAGGTGAGTAGATTGTAAGGTAGGTAATTAAGTGCAAGGTAGGTGGGTAGATTGCAAGGTAAGTAGGTAAGTTGTGTTTTAGGTCAATAGGTTCCAAGGTAGTGATGGTAGGTAGGTTGTAGTGTAGGGTATATAAGGAGTTGCAAGGTAGGTAGGCTGTAAGGTAGGTAGGTAGGCTGTAAGGTAGGTAGGTAGGCTGTAAGGTAGGAAAGTAGGCATACAGGAGGGAATTGTATTATATGCATATTATATACTATAGGCTATTGCAATTATACAGTACACTCCACTAAAAGACAAAGTATATACACGATTATTCCTGCGTGTGCATATAGGTAGAATGGATAGGTGGCGAAATTAGGTGTACTAGTAATCAAGGCACAGGCAGGTTAATCGATCAAGGGGAGGTATTTAGGTTTTTGGTTGGACCCCCATTCTCCCTCATTTTTAGCCCCCTTACTTATGAGATTTTAAGACGTTCACCCATTATTTTGTTTTTAGATTATAAGACCTTTTGCCCCATTTCTTTGTCAATATTAAGATCTTTAGAGCCATTTAAGTGTCGATTATTTCCAGGCGAGCTATATCGAGCCTGTAGTTTAACAAGAACCGGCCTTTGGCCGGTTAACTTTTGAAAATTGTACAACTCGAAGGAAGGTCTTGGGGGTGTTTAATTAAGCTTGAACAAGGTCTAGGGTTCAAGTACAAAGGATACAAAATACAAAACATATACAATAGAGTCCCCCTCCTCCCTTGAGTAATAAGGTATAGATGGTTCGATATGTAGGTCACGGCCATTAAGGTAGAGTGTATAGTGTTTGTTCTATTGTAGGCCAGAGCAACACAACAGGTACAGTACAGTCGCCCGGTCATGTCTCCAGTCACTCGACGCCACTCCTCCCATCCAGCACCGCTTTCACGCATATACTTCTTAACTCCATCCTTCCACCTCTCTCTCGGTCTACTCTCCCTCTCTGTCCTTCCACTTCACTCTCTTAAACTGTCTTAGTTATTCTCTCACTTTCCATACGTTCCACATAACCGAACCATTTCAAGGTGTTCCTTTTCACACTTTCCAGCACATCTACATCCACACCACACCGCTTTCGTACTTCCTCATTCATCTGTCTATCCCGCCATGTAACTCCGCACGTACTTCTTAAGTAACTCATGTCCACCCCTCTCACTCTTGGTTTGTGTCTCTCCAACAACGTCCATGCTTCACTGATGTACGTCGGGATTACCACACTGTCATGCAAGGACTTCTTTACTTCCATGCTGACCACCCTATTTCTTGTTCCTGCTTTCAGTGTTCCTACATCCCTCTTTCCCTGTTGCACCCTTTCCCGCACTTCTTCATCCATACTCAAAATCTTTGCTCAACACACTGCCCAAATAATTAAATGTGCTGACATTCTCCATAATTTGACCGTTCAACCTCACCTCACACTCTGTGGCTGCACCCGTTTCTAAGACCATAACCTTGCTCTTCCCCGCATTTATCTTCAGATTCCGTTTTTCACACATTGTTCCAAACATATTTACCAGACTTTGCAACTCCCATTCACTATCACTAACCAGAACCGTATCGTCAGCAAATAACAGTACAGGCAACTTCCACTTATTTCCTTCCCTTATCAGCGGTACACCAACATCCATTGCTGTTCCTTGTATTTCTTTCATGACTCCATCCATATATATATATATACAGTATATTGAACAACCATGGGGACATCACATACCCTTGCTTTAACCCAACATTCAGATCAAAGAACTCGTTCTGTTCATTCTCCACACGTACTGACACCTTTGCAACCACATCCATGCTCTGCACTGCTTTCAGCAGTTTGCCAGCTACTCCGTATATTCTCAGTACTTTCCACAGACCTTTTCTAGCAACTCTGTCATAAGCCTTCGACAAGTCCATGAAGGCAGCATGCAACTTCTGTCCCTTCTCCAGATACTTCTCCACAACATATTTCATGGCAAAAATCTGGTCTACCCATCCTCTTCCCTTCCTAAATCCGTCCTGCTCCTCACCTACCCATTTCTCCATTCTTGCTCTCACTCTCTCGATCACTACCCTACTGTACATGTTCCCTACTATGCTTAGAAGACATATCCCCCCGTGATTACCACACTCTCCTCTCTCCCCTTTACCCTTATATAGGGGGACTATTATGCCTGTCTTCCAGTCACTAGGTGCATTTCCCTTCTCCCATGCTAGTTTACACATTTTCCATACCCATTCAATCACTATCTCACCACCATACCTCAGCATTTCCCCACACACTCCATCTATTCCTGATGTTTTTCTTATCTTTTTTTCTTCTCCCTTCCATACCCCATCCAACTATGTTTGTTGGCGTTTCATTCCTTATGTTCAACAGTTCGTTGAAGTACTCTCTCCATCTCTCGACTCTCTCTTGCTTCTCATCAAACACTCGGCCATTCTGATCTTTCACACCCTTACTACTTCCCTTGCCACCTTTCCTAACATTCTTGACATCTTTCCAGAACAGTTTCTTACACTCCCTCCACTTTACACTTAGATTCCTTCCAAATTCCTCATCTACTCTTCTCTTACTTTCCTTCACTACTTTCTTCACCACTCTCTCGTTCTCCAAGTACCTTTCCCTTTTCTGTCTCTTCAAACCTTCATTCCCTCTGTAACCTAACCACTCTCTATATGATTTCTTCTTATCTTCAAGAGCTATTTTTTCCTCTTCAGTCCACCATGGACGTGCGTCCCTGGGGCCGAAGGGGTTAAGAAGGATCAGTGGTAGTAAAAAGGGTTAAGTGAGATGGTACGAAGCCTGATCCTTGATGGATGCCATTTTTGAACTGAATAAAATCGTCTAATAGTAGCCAGAGTAAAGTTAAAAGAACATTCCTGTACTAAATGGGTTAATATAGGTAACATACACGAAAAGGTAATCTACTCAATACATGAAATGAGCTCAACTCAAGACCATTAATAATGAAACTGAACTGAGGGTAACGGCTTCAGGACCCACCCAGCAAATTGCTGATATACAGTATATACATATACAGTATATGCATATACAGTATATGCATATACACTATACAGTATAAATAAAAGGCTAACAGAATAATTATTGTCTTCATGGGTAGCTCTTTTGAATACAAGCCTGGAAATGTAATTCTAGCATTATGCAAATGGTTCGTCCACACCTGGAATATAGTGTTCAAATGTATATCATATATTATAAAAAGGACTACAGCGAGCTCAATGGAGAGTAACTATAATTAATTCCCCAAACTTGGATTAAGGGGACATTGGCCGGTTTTCTGGATCACTTTCTCCCTCATGTTTAGCCCCATTAGTTTTCAGATGCTAAGATGTTTGCCCCATTAGTTAGTCGATTTTAAGACCTTTCGCCATATATCTTCGTCAAATATTTAGACCTTTCGTGCTATTTAGGTGTCGATTTTTTCCCTGGCGAAGGACAGTGAGCCTGTAATGTTGGAAGAACCGGCCGGGACATTTTTCTACCGAAAACTGTACAAATTAATCTAGAAGGGGGATCTAATGGATGTTTTTTTTTTAAATTGATGGAGGTCTAGGGAGGAAACTAGAAAAATAATGAGTACATGCAAAAATCGCCCAAAAAGTGAACCATCTCCCCCTTAAGTCATACGAGGAACAACAACAAACTACACCTATTAAGTCATACGAGGAACAACAATAAACTACACCTATTAAGTCATACGAGGAACAACAACAAACTACACCTATTAAGTCATACGAGGAACAACAAACTACACCTATTAAGTCATACGAGGAACAACAATAAACTACACCTATTAAGTCATACGAGGAACAACAAACTACACCTATTAAGTCATACGAGGAACAACAACAAACTACACCTATTAAGTCATACGAGGAACAACAAACTACACCTATTAAGCCATACGAGGAACAACAACAAACTACACCTATTAAGTCATACGAGGAACAACAACAAACTACACCTATTAAGTCATACGAGGAACAACAATAAACTACACCTATTAAGTCATACGAGGAACAACAATAAACTACACCTATTAAGTCATACGAGGAACAACAATAAACTACACCTATTAAGTCATACGAGGAACAACAACAAACTACACCTATTAAGTCATACGAGGAACAACAAACTACACCTATTAAGTCATACGAGGAACAACAATAAACTACACCTATTAAGTCATACGAGGAACAACAAACTACACCTATTAAGTCATACGAGGAACAACAACAAACTACACCTATTTGTTTGCCGAAGAGCAGAATAATAAGGTATTAAATTCAAGCGTAGAAAATTATCAAGGGCCATGACAATATTGAAGCAAATATATGTTTTACAATAGATTGATCGAGTTTCACTAAAAAGTACTGGTCATATTATCATCATAGGGGCCTTTCATTTACATGAAGCAAAAACATTATTTGTGTAAACGTGTAGAACAAATTGCCAAATAATGTTGTGCAGTGCTGCACAGGTCAAGCGTTTAAAAGTTATTTAGAGATATATATATCACCCATAATCTCAGACTGACGGCGTTCGTCCTCGAGTAATGCATTTACCTCCATAGGTCTCTGGAGTTGTGGCCCTCCAGCTGATATCTGGGAACATTTACCCCTTCTGAGACCCCTTCCCAGTCCCT
Source organism: Lithodes maja (assembly GCA_037953745.1). NCBI lineage: Eukaryota > Metazoa > Arthropoda > Malacostraca > Decapoda > Lithodidae > Lithodes > Lithodes maja. The sequence goes on along the minus strand of JBAKBP010005819.1, from coordinate 2,191 downwards.
AACCCTCCTTCCCTTATGCCTTTTCCATTCCCTAACCTCTAACAAGCAACCAAGTGAGGATCAGTAGATCTGTTAATGTCCGTATTTCTTTGTTTAAGTCCATTGCATTCCTTTATAATCTTTACCGCTGTATGAAGAAAATGATCGACTAAATAGTAACAATTCTTATACATTAGATAGCCAATTCGAATACAATAACAGGCATTAAAAGCATATGAACATTCTTTACAATACATGGAAATAATTTGATTAGCCTATTTGAGAGAAGGAGAGCGATACTTATACGAGAAACTGTACATATACAAACAAAAACAACAATAACCACAGTGTCCGATGAAAATACTGAGAAGACAAGCATTCTCTACGACACGTACAGTACAGTCGCGCTAATAAGTGATGTCTCAGCACCAAGTATGTTTTGATCAATAATTAGTATCAGCAATATCTAAGCTTCATTTCTGCATATCGAGTGAAATATACAAACATGTTCCTACACTTACCCTCCCTATTCAACATCTGACAGACATTAATACAGCCCAGAGCGAGCCAAGCGTAATGACAGCTGAGACATGACTTATTAGCGCGACCGTACATTATGTTATCTTCTTAATATACACCTACATGCACTTAGCCTACACATGACATTAGTGCATACAACATTCAATTAACCCTTTGAAGCTCTGATGCGTTTTACCAGTTTATTTTGGCTATCATTATACCTTTTGATACCTTTTGATACCTTTTGATGTGTTCGCCACTCTTCTAGCGGCACCAAGGAGCGCGACGCCCCTCGTTATGGGTGGTGATTTGGTGCAGTAGACGGTTTGAAGCGACAGCTCGCTCCCTTGCAAGGATGGGCTCGTCTGGCACTTTTTGCAGTTCGACATCTAGGGCTCTCTTGAAGCTGTCTAACGAGATGTCCCTCATGTCTCTTACTCGCTGTGGGAGTTTGTTGAAGAGACGTGGGCCTCTGTGTGATAACCAGCCCTCTCGCAGAGAGCCCATAGCACCCCTGTTCTTCATCCGGGGGATTTCGCATTCCCAGCCTCTCCTATCACTGAATTTCATGACTATCGGAGTATGTAGGTTTGGTACTAAACCCTCTGCGATTTTCCACGTGTATATTATTAGGCAACGTTCTCTTCTACGTTCCAGTGAGTACAGATTCAGTGCTCTTAAACGCTCCCAATAGTGTAGATGTTTTATCGAACTTATATGCGAAGTGAAATTTCTTTGTACACTCTCTACGTCATTTATTTCACCTGCTTTGTATGGGGATGTTAATACGCTACAGTATTCAAGCCGCGGTAGCACTAGAGATTTGAAGAGCGTTATCATAGGCAATTCCCCGCGTGTTTTAAAAGTACACAGAATCCAACCCGTTAGACGTTTCGCAGCCGCCACTTTGGCCTGGTTATGTACTTTGAAACCCATATTTTCAGACATTAATACCCCAAGGTCTTTCACACTGTCTTTCCGTTCTATTATGTGGTTAGATTCTGTTAAGTAATTTGTAATTTCTTTAACACCATTATTATCTCCGTACCGTATTAATTGGAATTTTTCCTCATTGAATTGCATGTTGTTTTCCCTGGTCCACTGGAACACTACATTCATGTCTTCCTGCAGTCGGCCCGTGTCCTCTTGTGTGTTTACTATCTTGCTTAATTTTGTGTCATCAGCAAAAGACAACACCGTACTGTGTCTGGTGTTGGTATCTATGTCGCAAATTAGTATGAGGAACAGAAGGGGCGCTAGCACTGTTACTTGTGGCACTGAGCTTTTGACATCCGAAGGCTCAGATGTTACTTGGTTTACTGCTACTGATTGTTTTCGGTTTACGAGGAAATTGTATATCCACCGTCCGATTTTCCCAGTTATACCTTTTGCTTTCAGTTTGTGGGCTATTATACCATGGTCACATTTATCAAATGCCTTAGCAAAATCGGTGTAAATGACATCCACGTTTTTCTTGTCTTCTAGCGCTTTAAGAATTTTGTCATAGTGTTCCAAAAGTTGTGAGACATGATCTTCCCGCTCTGAACCCATGTTGACCGGTGTTGTGTAGTTCATTTGTCTCCATGAATGTTGAAATTTTGCTTCGCAGGACTCGCTCGAAAACTTTAATGATGTGAGAGGTTAGAGCTATCGGGCGGTAGTTTTTTGGTAGTGCTTTACTCCCTCCTTTATG